>CAJNDV010004447.1:116777-170973 GCA_905221635.1 Symbiodinium sp. CCMP2456 | reverse complement strand
TACTACTACTACCAGTACTACTCCTACTCCTACTCCTACTCCTACTCCTACTCCTACTCCTACTACTACTACTACTACTACTACCACTACTACTACTACTACTACTACTACTACTACTACTACTATTACAGTATTGTAGTACTGCTCTACTACTTTACCACTGCACTATTCCTTCACAATTAAGGTATTTGCTGTACAAGTTTACTAGGCCTCAGCCTTGGTCGATTGTGGGGGGAAGTCTAGGATGAAGACAAAAGGGGCGAACAAAAAAACGTTCAATGTGAGCCTCCTGAGTCTTAGTAGTGACCTTGGCATGGGCGAAACGTAATTGCGAGATTTTGGGACGTCCTAAATCTTCTTATGGTATTGCTGTTGTACTACTACAGTACCACTACTATGCCTGCATTATACTGCTGTACTATAACTGAACAACTACTGTCATGTTATTGCGCTACTCTTAAGTTACTACTTTACTATACTACTTTTTCACTGCTGCTGTTCAAGCTTTCTGAAGCTCGCACTGCACATCAACAGCAATGGCTCGCACTGCATCCGCATGGTGTATGCTTCGGCCCTAGTATTGCAAGCCACATTGTCTGCTGCATGCAGAAGCTCGGGTGAGGGTGAGCCAACAACCTCATCGGTTACCAAACCTCACGCACTCAAGGTGAGGAGAGCAACATGCCGAGACCAAACCCTCACGCATGGAGTCTCATGGAATCACCGGACTTCATCTACCTGCCACAATGACATGGGTCTGTGGTGCGCACCCTTTAAAATTCATCGTCATCCTCATGATCGACATCACCATCGACATCTTCGTCCTCAACACCATCTTAATCATCGTCTTCGTCGTTGTCGTCATCTCCGTCACTGTTTCCATGTCCCCGATCAACCGGTGTCAAGACACCACAGTGTCGTTGTCTTTTTTGTTTCAGAAGTTCGTGCTTGTATTCGTACATTCATCCCCCTGTAATAAGCTGCTTTGTGTCCATCACCCGTGTATCGTATGCATAGAAACATACATAAGGGGATTACGCATACTGCATATACATGATATTGTAGGTGGTGTGGATACCAAGGGCTTTCAGTTCAATGCTGTGGAATGGAAGGGTTCTTTCGGATTAATTAATCATATGTGAGGGGGGTTCTTTCCGAATAAAGCAAAAACGCGCAGATCTTTGAGGGGGGGGAAACATATATATATATATATACATACATACACACATGCATACTCCTTCCTTCGTTCGTGCACAAGCATGCACCGTAAACGATTCTAGATATAAGAAGCGAAAGAGGATCATGCGAGTGTTTTTTTTTTTGTGTGTGTGTGTGTGTGTGTCCTGTCAGTTTGTCCGTCTGCCTGCCTGCCGGCCGGCTGGCTGGCTGTATCCCAGAGTCTACACTACATTTCGTCAGACTAGAAGTTCCACGGCGAAGTACCGCTCTAGCGTGTCAGGCTGGCGACGGACCTCCACATTGAAGCGCAGTTGGTGGAGTTCGACAAGATCATGCCGCTTGCTGTACAGTGTGATGGTGTTGAAGTGACAGGCAGGCCCTTCCAAGAACGTGTACACCCGAATTTGAAGCTCGACTGCCTGGTGCCTAGAGGACTTCTACATGTGGCCCTTCGCCATAGATTACCTTTGGCTCACTGCTTGTGTTTGAGGGGCTACTTGTTGTGAATCCTAGTTGTTTTTGGCGGCCCTCTGCAACGCTCACGCAGCATGACTCCCAGCACGTTTCTCAAGTCTGTCAATAAACCTGAAGGGAGCTAGCCGTGAGGGTCTTGCATGTTGTCAGCCTCACTAAACGGCTCCAGAAAGTGGCCGTCTACTGCTAGTATGTGAGTCTCTAGATACGCACACGCGACGCGAAGGTAGGGCTGTGATAGGAAGGTGGCGTCGTGGACTTTAAAAGTACGCAGTCACCTGGTACAATGTTGCGTCCAGTTGGCCGTTCGTCTACCACCCTTAAACCATGCCTACCGCATCGCCTCTGCACTGAAAACTGCTAGTAAAGCAACCGTTTTTTTATACAAGTCGGATGAGTGTATCCTATAGACTCCTGGAGCAATTTAAGGGTGCCTATGAGGCTTCATATCTAGAAAGCTCAAGCTCCACAGCTCAATGTGGAAACTATACTTATAGACACTGTGGGAAGCTGTAAAGAGCTGCCGCTGCGGCCCAGGCTGAACATCCGCCAAGCAGCCGAAGAGCCCTTCGGAAATTAAATGACAGGGGTGGCTTTAGCAGCGGTTTAAGTTTATCTGATTCGTTGAGTGCGGAGGCCCCATATTAGGCCCATATTTCTTCAGGTCTTTGTGTAACCCTCACTCCTATTCTAATCGTGGAGATCCTTGAGCAGATTCGAGCAAATCACTGATGGCTCCGAATAATGACAAGAAATCATAGGTCAGGGTGCGGGGGAGGCAGAGGCAAAAGGGTCTACATCAATGAAGGCACAAGTCCTGAGTGGCTCAAACTTTGGTACTCTCGCAGAATCACCCCTCAGAGTCGCAGCGCAAAGCGCCTCATTTACTGTTGAGGGTCTCAGTTGGGGACCAGGGCTATTTCTTGCAATTGAGATCACGGTCATTTTGGCATCCGTTTAGCTGTCGGGGTGAACTGCGGTTGGTGGTTTCGAGCCGGAGGTGTGGCATGTGTTGTGGGCCGGGCAAGAATCTAGGGGTTATCCGCAGCTGCACCCAGTGGATTGAAGACTTTGGGGAGACTTGCGTCAAAGTTGAGCCTTTGGTTACGCGCTGCGCTTTGTTAGATCTCCCTGTTTACGGTGGGCCAGTGTACCTCCTGTACCGTCCAGATGTGAAATTGTGGACGTCGTCCATCTGGGGCCAGAGATGTGTAGGGTCACAGATGAGCACGCCGGAGCAGTGCGGATTCACGACGGTTCAGTTTAGGTTGTAACATGGTAAGCCTAAACCATAAGCCCTAAACACGAAACCGCCACTTACAACTTCAATATACGTATGAAACCTTGCTATGCATGACAATGCGTGAAGGTATCTGGAATCGGCGCACTCGCAAGTCGGTCTCGTGAGCCGCCACTGGCTTGCAATGAAGGGGGTATGCGGCGCAAGGTTCATGTCTGGGTTTCGATTGTGTTTTAAGGCCTGTGTCAAGTTGGTGTTTTTTTTGGTGGTCGGGGTCGTCAGCCAGCTGAGAGTTCGAAGCCACTTTAAACCTGGTGTATTCTGCCTGAGATGACTCGGAGAGATATGTTGGCGGCCATCCCCACACAACTCGCCGCCAGCACTTAAGACTTACCCATGAACCCAAGGAGTCCAGAGCAACTTTCTGTGTTGGCTGTTTGCCCGGGTTTCTGAGTTAGGTGGGTGTTCACCCCAAACCCTAGGTCAACATTCCGCAGAGCTTTCAACTGCTTCCCAGTTCGCTAAACGTCTAGCTTTCCGTTGCGAAGCTGTGGTTGGGAAACGAAGAAAAATATTCAATTTTAGTGTTTGGGGCTGTCGGTTTTTATGGTTTAATGGTGCAGGCTTTGGGGTTTGGTATATACTGCGCACGTCACCGGGTCCATCAGACTCCTTCATTCGCGATCCTAAGTCCCAAAGCCTATTCTTATCGCTTGGACCTCTGAAATCCGAAAACGCCCTGCAGTTCGGAACAACAAAACGCCGAGGGCCCTTTTCCCCCTGCAGTTCCATCTCTGGACCTTGAAGCCAAAAGGTCTTCCGAGCCTTGCATTTATAACAGCACACCCTCGGCACCCCTAAAGAACACTCCAGGTAACCCGGGCACAAGGGAGGATAGTAAACCGTACACAACCCTGTAGAGCCCAACGACTTTTGGGCAAGTGCCCCAGGAGCGACTGAGCTTACAGACCAGTACTTGTTGCTCGGCTTCAAGTCAGCTTTGCCATTACGATTCAGGGTTGACATTTAAGCTTAATTAAGCTTCACGCATCAAAGAGTTTTTACGGTTGCGCAGAGTGGTTGGTGAAAAGCAAGGAAACACTATGTTTCGGTTTGCCTTGCCAACTGTGCAGGCGTGCATGCCTGCGCTTCATAGTTATCGTACTTCTGCCATGTCAATGTCGTGAACCTTGGGTTTGGGCTAAACAATGGCGGCAGCTTTGCCAGCTTTGCCCTGGCCTTCAGCAAGCCTCCGGCCCTAAGCCCTCCCATTCCGGGGGCTGCTGAAAGGAAGACCCTGCAAGTTGCAAGAGAGGCTCAGACCCCAGAAACTTGGGGCGGCAGCTGAGGGAACGATTTCTGGTACTTGTGACTCCGGGTTTAGTATGTAGGGGTTGAGGGTTTAGGGGTGGCGATGTAGGTGTTTGGGCCTAAGGGTTTGTATCAACGACCTAGCGCTTACCAATTTTCGGCTTGCGTGAGACGTGGCAGCGAGATGGGATCCAGAAGCCAACACCCAGAGGGCAGGTACAGCAAATCACAACAGCTCTCTATCCACGACGTTGAAATCCAACCGGTCTGCCATGCCGTTTGCTCTTCTCTCTTCTCCCTAACCAGCAGCCCCGATTGAGCTTTGAAAGATCCATTCACCCTAAACCGCAAATCCTAAACCCAAAGCCTCCGACACCCGAAATAAACGCTAATCCTCAACCATGAGCCCGCAAGCCCGTTTAACAAGGGGAGCTTCGGCTCAAATCTTAAACTCTGAAATCCCCAAAGACCATCTAAAACCCCGAAACCCTGAAGCCAATCCTAAACCCGAAACCCTGCAGCCAAGGTCCCAATGCAGCTCCGACTTTTGGGAGCTGTCTCTGGCTGCTCGCAAGGCCATGGCTGCAGGCTGCCGGGTAAGGGTTTATCCGGAGTCTGATTTAGGGGTTTTGGGTTTAGGCTTTCGGGATAAGGGTTTGGGGTTTGGGTTTGGGCTTTGGGGGCTTGATGCTTTTGGGTGTTTTATTTTGGGTGTTTTCGGGCGCCAGGTTTAATCGAGTTTGAAAAGTTGACAGGCTTTGAGTTTGTGTTTGGCGTGCTAGGGTTCAGTTGTTGGTGCTCAGGTTTCAGAAACTTGGGTTGAGGCATTTTGTTGTTCTGGAGTTTTCGGATATTAGTCCGACCGGGCTAAGGGGTTTAAGACGTAAGGCTTGAAGTTGGTGTGTTGCTTGGATTCAATGGTTTAGGATTCAGGGCTTGCAGACAGCCGGATCGGAAGTTGTACAGCTTCGTGTTTCATCAGTTGAAACGACAAAAAGCTGGATCAGGGATGTTAAGCCGTGCATCCTGAGATTTCCAGCCCTAAATAGATGAGGGTTTAGAGTTTGTGCTTTGGTGGGCTGGGGTTCGGGCCTCCGCCGGTTACAGTTTCGGCGTTCCCCTGCCACCCCGTCTTCGGTAAGTCAAAAAGAAGACATAAAGCCAAGTCGACCCTGCTCTTTGAGTTAGAACCGCCACTTGCTCCTGGTTTTTTGGGGGTCCTCAGAATGAGAAGCTGAGAAGCTTAGCTAGCTGTTGGGGCCTGTGTCAACAGTCCCGTTGCTCGAGCTATAAGAAAAACTCTCGGTGCTTGATTCTCGCCACGGAGGGTTCGGGAACCTGGGATTACAGGGCTCGTCACCCTAACCAAAACGAAGCACCATGAAACCCAGCCTGTGATCTTAATTTCCATGACCGACGCAGTCTGAACTTAAACCAAGAGTCGGGTGTAGAGGCCTGCGGCTTTGAAACTGATAACGCCATAGGGCCGACTCAACGCGAATTCCAACCGCTCCCATCGTCCCCCTCTCGGCCCCGTCCTGCAGGGCAGAGGCAGAAGATGGGGCCTTTGGGGCAGGGGCGGTGGAGAGGGGTGTGTGGCCCTTTAAGGTCTTAAGAGGAGAGAGGTCCTGTGCTGGGCGTGTTTGTGGCGCTTCCAGACCCAGACCCAAGCGCACCGTTCAACTCTCCTGAAACCGAGATGAGTTCTTGGAGCCAGGCAAGAAGGCTGCACGCTCTGCTAGAACTGCGATGAATCGCGTCGCCCGGCACCACTTACTCTTGAAGTCTTGAAGCCAACTCAGAACCTGACAATTGGCCATATGACCTCTCTGCCATGAAAAGGTGTGACCTGCTTAGTCTGGGAATTTAACCTTTAACCGATTTGGCATAGTGGCTACGGTCATGAGACGGCAAAGCTTCAGGGCAGCAAAGAGGCTAAAGGTGTAGGGTTGGACTATTCAAAAAGTCCGGTTGGTTTGGTAGCTGTTTTGGGCTCGGGCTCGAGCGTTTGAAGCTGCTGCTTTAAGCTCTCCCCGGCTAGGAACATGTTGTGCTTGCTTGAAGTTTCCTGCAACTTCCGAGTCTTGTTGACATGTCTTACTTCTCTGTGCTCAGAACGAGGGAACTCCTACCAGACGTACACCGTCGGGTTTTTGTAGGGCTTCACAGTCCAATGATATGCTATGTACCTGGGCCGAGCTGGGAGGAAGGCTACCAACCGCCCTTTCATTTTGGGGGGTCGGTAACGAGAAACGCCCGTAATTTCGACATGTCCGCAGTCGGGCTGTTTCCCTTTCGCGTTCGCACATGTCTGACCCCCAAGCCTTGTGGCAACATCGGGTTTAGGGTGGTGGAGAATTTCGTGCTAACGGACGTTTCCCTGTTGAAGTTGCTATGTTTGCTACCCAGCAAGCTTTGAGCAGTTCCCTCATCGAGGTCGACCCTGCCATGCAAGCTTACTGTGTTGGGGTTGCAGGGTCAAAGTACATGCTACAGAGATACATGAACCGGCAGGGATGGTGTCATTCTCTGCTAGAGTCTCTAGATTTCCAGAAAAGCCTTAGGCCCGGATCCCCACTGTATCGTTGAGGTTGTTACGTTTGTCGTCAATCCACTTAAGCCGAAGGCCCTAGTTCCCGGCCCAACTCCAAACCACCTAAGCCGTGGCTTGTACCCTACCATAAACTGCAATCGAGACCAGAGGCTCGGCTTCAGCTACCCCTCAGCAACCCTACAAAAACTAGATAGGCTAAGATGTTCAGCTCACCCTGTGTGAGGTCACGCAAGAAGTGGGGCTACTGGCTGCCACTTGGAAGCATGTCATTTGTTCCATTCTGTGCAGAAGAGCAAAACCCCTCAGCCCTCTAAATTTCCTGAAGCCCTGAAGCACTAAACCGAACCCCACCCTTAAACCCCTAGACCCTGAACCCGCTATACCCTGAACCCGAATCCTAAACCCAACCGCCTATAAAACTCCTAACCCCCAAAACCCTCAAAACGGGAAAGCCCGTGACCAGGACATGCTCGTGGACGGCGGCCTCGCCCGACACGCCACAGAGGCCGCCGCAGCAGAGATCACGGCTTTGGTGTCATCGGCCGCAACCGGTTCAGGGTTTAAGGCTTTAGATCCAGGATCTACTGTTTAGGAGTTTAGGGTGTGGATTTCGGCTCAGGGTTTCGAAGCGTTCAGAGCTTGAGCTTCGAGAAGAGGGATTCCAAGGTTCAGGGTTCCGGCTTCTGGGTTTCTATTTGTGTTGGGTTTGTTTCTTTGCTCAGATCAGCCAAGACTGGAATGACCAGAGTTAGCCGTAGGTGCACAAGGGCACTTTTAGCCCAGAGGCGATTTGTTTGTTTGTTTTGTGGAGAGGTCTTTGAATGTAGAGCTGGGGAGCTGATTGCGTTCACGCACGGCTTGTGGGCCTGTTGCCAAGATCATTCGTGGAATGATTCAGGACGCATTTGTGTGGTGCTTTGGGTGTACGCATTGTATTTGATGCCCCTTTCGTCCGAAACCTAGCATTATCGACAAGAGCCGAAAAGAAACCAGAGTTTTCATGTTGAGTGTCTGAGTCGAGACATACATAAACGTGTGTGTACATACCTGTATGTAGAATACGGTATATGAAATTCGATTAACAGATAACATAGAATACAACATGGCAGAAGTTAAAAACGATAACATAGCATAATATAATGTAATACAGTAGAATATAAGATAATAAGGTAAGCTACAACATAAAGTGAAGTAAGAATGCAAAATAGTGTAATGTGGTATAGTATGTTATTATAGAGTATAGAGGCGAGTAGAATGGAATAGACTATGACAGAATATAGCAACATGCAACAGACTTTACTATTGTAGAATGTGATATAGGGCAATATAATACAGCATAACATAATATAATATTGTTCATCTGTTGTAACATTCACACAATGTAATATAATACAGTGAAACATAAGCTAATATAACACAACATAATATACTGTAGTACAATACACCATAGTACAATCCACCGTAGAACGATTCAGTATAATTCAATATCGTATGAAATGCGTTATAATGCAGTACGATGCAACAGAATGCAATGCAATAATGTAATGAGATACCGTAGAATAGAATCGTGTAATATAGTAAGATAACGTATAGTAGAACAAAAGAGTATGTAGGTCTGTCTGTCTGTCTGTCTGTATGTATGTATGTTTGTATGTTTGTATGTATGTTTGTATGTATGTACACATATATGTGCGTGCGTGTGTGTGTGTGTAGACCTCCGCTGAGAACGGTTTAGAGATTTTCGTCTTCGAGGTATCACAGAGCGTTGAAACTGTGACCCTGGACGAGGAGGAGATTCCAGATGAGGCAGGATATAAGACGAAGTGCTCTTGCTCCGACACGGTGCACGTTTTGCTCTACAGCTCCAGCAACCTGGGTGCCTGCTAGACTTTCGACCTGTAGACTCGAAGCTGGTATAGGCTCATGTTGCGCCATGCCATCGTCGACTGTCAGCTGCCACGCCTGCTTTAGCTTTTCAGGTGCAGCAGACAACTCCGAAACCCTTAATCTTGAACTCTAACAGCTCAACCTGGAGCCCCCAAAACTGGAAATCTTCAGATCCATACAAGGCTGGCACTGATCCTGTTCGTGATGCCCAGATTCAGGAAGCCACCAAAGCTGCATACCAGTAAAGTGGGGTTTCGGGCGTGTGTAATGGGGCCTAATGGGGCCAGCTTGAGTTCCGGGCTTGCATTGGTGTTGAGGGCTTCGGGCATTGAACCCATTCTCTTTGCTGATAAACTCCAAACAGACCACAATAGAGTAGTTAGTAGTTCTTCAAATCCATCATGGGGTTGTCGCATGGGCGCTGGAGATATGCCCCATCTTGGCCGGACAGAGCCTGCCTTTTGGTGGGTTTCCATATCAACGTTGAGAAGTTAATTCGACAGACCCTGCGAAAGTAGAAAATTGCGAGCAACTTGGAGACAAATCCTGCTTGCCGAGGGCATGTGATCAGGATCCCCCAAAGACCTCGGATGTTTGCGTCTTGCGGGACTTGGGGTTTTGAGGTTTTATAGGGTTTTACAGGGTTTAGGGTTCGGGGCCGACGTTAAGGTGGAAGGTTAAGAGTTAAGGCTGCTTTTGAGAGTCCAGGGGATGCTGAGGCTCAAATGCGGCATAGCCCACAGAAACTCAGAAAAGCATTATGTCATTATGTTGCAAAGCGACTGCTGAAGTGTGGAGTTTAGTGTTTCTTGAGGTTCTATACAGGCTAAGGCTGCTGTTGACACGGCCTGCGCACCACGGTAGTGCAAATCCTGCAGAGCTCAGAGACGAATCATGTCAACGGCCTTATCGACATACCATCCAACTCAAATCTGGGAATCAGAAGCACAACGACCTAAATCAACATAATCAATTTCGAAGCGACATCAGCTGCCAACTCAGGTGGTTCAGCTACTCCAAGCTTTCCGGCCAGCTGATGTTCCAGCTTCAGTGTCGGCACTGCTGGCACAGCGCACCGTCGGCACGCGCGAGTTTGTGGGATGTTGGACGAGCAGAGCTTTCGTATACAGACTGCTACACCCAAAGTCCATACCACATTCACCAGGGCGTTGAGGTTTCAGCATAATCACAGGTTTGCTGTTGCATTGATGGTAAAACGGGCGTGGGAAACGCACACGCAGACAACTCCAAAAGGCAACAGTCCATCACGAAGTAGGAGGCCACATTATCCAAAAGCCCAGCTCCCTAACCTCTGCCCTGGACCTAACGAGGCTCTCAGGTTTCGGTGCCATCTTAGTATCATCTATGATCGGTGTATGGAGAGCTTTAGACTTTCCGGTTTGTCCGGGCTCAAGCATGGTAAAGCCTGATTCCTGTCGCAAGGCCACAGCTCCACCAAGCGCCTTGGCATATCGAGACACATATAGTTTAGAGCGTATGGGCTCAGAGTCTCTCCCTGTCTCTCTCTCTCTATACATATATATATATATATATACAGAGATAGATAGATAGATAGATAGATTAGATTAGATTAGATTAGATTAGATTAGATTAGATTAGATTAGATTAGATTAGATTAGATTAGATTAGATTAGATTAGATTAGATTAGACTAGACTAGACTAGATTAGATTAGATTAGATTAGATTAGATTAGATTAGATTAGATTAGATTAGGTTTGATAGATAGATAGATGGGGAGATAGGGAGATAGGGGGACAGATGGATAGATGGATAGATGGATAGATAGGTAGATAGATGAGCAGATAGATATTAGATGGATAGATATGATAGATAGATAGAGTTTTGGTTCTGGGATTTGGATGTTACGGGTCAGGCGGAGAGCCGTATCAAACAAGGTTGTTCACTGAGTTTGTGGATGCTTGCTAAAACTGTTGTTAGACTAGGTGCGTGAGACCGTATGGAACTCAACTCAATCCCTAAAAGCTCTAAGCCCTCTAATGGTTCCCCATCATTAGACCATGAAGTCTGCGCCCTTAGGACTCTAAAAGCCGTGAGCTATGCCTATGCCCTAGCCCGGCATTGAAGTCTTTGAGTTTCGGTGTGTAGCGACTCGCTAGAGGGCTTGAGTCTATACTACATAATGAGGCGTTCGGACCTAGAAAAACTCCTTGAATCTGCGAACTTTACGAATATTTCAGAGATCGTCTGTCAAGAACTTCAGGCTCTGGCAGCAGATCTCCTAAGCCGGCTGCATCACCGCATGCCACCTTTTTTGCCCAAGGCGGGCCGAACAACCCAGAGGTATGGTCAACGGACCCATGCCTTCTGAATACAACCCGTCTAACTAAGTCTATATACATATACATATACCTACCCATACACATACATGCATACATGGACATTTCTATACATTTATCTAGTTGAAAGCCTCAGGGACCTTTTTGGCATGCTTGGAAGTAAGCCAAGTACACTTTGTCCAGCACCACAAGCCTTCGGTTTTTCCACGGAAGACCAAACACGGGTGCAGGCGTTTGAGTCTTTGGACCAGGTTTGTCGGATTTGGGCTATCGGGAGTTAGGTTGAGCAGAGCAGCGTTGGGCTGCTCACACCCGGACAGAAGTCAACTGAGGCCGAGGTGCCCACATGGTCCTAAGCCCGCAACCGGAAGACGTGAAGTGTAGATTACACAAGCCCGGCACCCGAAGCCGCATTGAAGATGCCCTCAACCGCAAGCCCCAATCCTTCGAAAGCTTTCTTCTTGAAACACCATAGATGCTGTTTTGACCTCAAACGAAGTCCTTGACCCAACCCCCTCCTTCATGTACCCTGCGTCCATGTCCTAATCCGTGAACCCCAACACTCTCAATCCAATCCGTACAAGCGCTTGTATACGTAAGAACGTAATGCGATAGAACAGGCAAATTGAAATGTAAGACCAATGCGAAGCCCAGAGGGTTCTTAGACTAGCATCTTGCTCTTCATACCCTTCTCTTCACAACCGTGGACCGTGGACAGGCTTTGGCCTCCTTCTACCTGGTCCAGGACACTTAGTCACGGGAGGTAGTAAGCAGATAAAGTGCAAGAATGGCGTCCGAGGTCTGGGGGAATGTGTTTCAAGGCTATAACGGTTAAGGTTCAGAGCTTGTTGTACATATGGAAAGTATCTCTTCGAAGTCGGTTGCAATAACCATGACAAGGGTGCCACAAGGAGTACAGCCAGGACCTTAGTCTCAAAAGGCGGAATTGGATAGCTTGAGCTTTAATCTTTCGACGCTTTCAGTTAGAGGATTCCAAGTCAGTCTGCTGGGGCTTATCATGAATAATTCCAGAATAACTCGTAGTAGTGGCATCTCCCCTGTGCGAGTCCCTTATCACAGGTAGTATCCACTCCCCCAGCCCCCTTGAAACTGTTAAGGCTGTTGTGGTACAGGGTTCAGGGTGACTAGCTTGGGAAGTTCAAAAATAAAACAAAACAGAGACGTCAGGGTGTTTGATTGAAGTCTAACACTAATCGTCAAACCTAGGATTTGGAGCCAAGCTTTCCGTTCCGGCTGCACGTTTGAATGTCATGGCGGCGCGTATTATTGTGTTTATCGAAGCAGCTTGGGGGCTCAGCTTGCCGACCCTGCTGTGCCTCAGCACTTCAGTGCTGCTTGGGCTGGCAGTGGAGGCAAGCAAGGCCCCCGACACGGTGCTCAAACCACTGGCAGAAAAAGTCTGTGAAGAGCGCAGACAAGGAGTCAGCACGTGCAAGGCTCGTCGCTTGTTTGTCGGGTTTTGCATATAGACGTAGACGATTTAAAGTTCAAGAAGTTTTGGGGATGGGGATCTGAACACAGACCTTTTGAATCACCCTTGCGTGCTGGGAACTCGCTTCCTACCCTGGCATACGCAAGGCTCTGCCGGTTCCAGGAGGCCTCAGGCAACAAATCCACAAACCCGCGCGCAAAACCAACAGGGCTTAGGAGTGGTCCGAAATCCAATAACTTATAAACCCTACAACATTGACAATCTCCGGCACCGGTGGCTGCAGGACCTCCGCCAGCGCCATGACATGCATGGCTTGGCCCGGTCTGGTCATCAGGACATCGTTTTCAACGGGAACTTAGAGTCTCCGGGCTAGATTCATGAAGTCAAGCGTAGTGGACTTGACGTTAAGGATAATCTGGATTCAGGATGTCTACGATTAGTGCAGGGGTTTCGTTCAACGCTCAGGGACTCAGGGTTTGCGGTTTAGCTCAGATCATGAAGGCTGTGTGGCAAGTCTTCAGAGCTTCGGCGTTTCGTTCAAGCCTGTGTGGTGCCTGAATTGATCTTGCCTGTGTAGAAGCTACGTTCTGGTTGCGCACCCGATCCCCAGAGGATCCTCGGGAAATTCAAAAACTCTGGCTGCCGGGGTATATCTTAGCTATGCTTTCGTTTGAAGGGAGTTCGGCGCGAGTAGCTCACCTCTTACAAGGCTTCGAGCATTGGATTTGCAGTTTGGGTATCGTAGATGGCCCCCTTCGAGCCTTTGAGCAACGGGCATCCATGTGGACAGATTCGCCGCAGGACACGCAGCTAATGGCAGCGGCCTGGGCACGTGACTGGGATGTGCAATGGGAGCTTAGGATGCTTGGGAAATGTAAGCCATCTTGCCGTAAACCTTAAGCCCCAGGCCAAAACCTTATAATTACTTCCCACGAAATTTCAGAATCGTAAATCCTTTGATCAACTTTCGCAGCTAAAATGCTGAACCCCTGAATTTACTGAGCCCGAAGCCGTCGCCCTAGCAGAGGTCAAGTACTTAGAATACCTTGGTAAGATTGTAGTAAAACTCCTCCATGACCCTTTCGTTTCAAGCGAATTCGACATAGCTTCGGTCTGGTCTGACTCCTGCGAGCCCAAATTTGTGGTTGGCATGTAAGCTGTAAGCTCGTTAATTTATCTTTGCTTGGGTTTGGGTCTTCCTTCCTTTGAGGCCGTGGACATATATATGGGCTCTATACTATACGGTTGTATAACGGTTTCGGGTTTTGAAGTCAGCTCGATCGGCATTTCCGTTTTTGTTGGGGGGTGCTTGGGCTCAGGATTCACGAGTCGGGGGGCCGGAGTGTGAACGGCTGCTGCAGGGCAACATAATGGAAATTCCGCTGCTGGAACTCCTGCTCGAGTGATCATTATGATTACAGGGTTATTTTCGAATCATTCCTATTAGTATTATTGTTGTTCTTATTATTGTTATTTCTTCTTCTTAGTCAGGTTTGATTATTATTATTATTATTATTATTATTATTGCGATGGTTATTGTATGATTATTGGTAGTGGTGGTAGTAGTAGTAGTAGTAGTAGTAGTAGCAGCAGCAGTAGTAGTAGTATTACTAATTATTTTGCCACTGTTGAACAGCCCCCTGGGCTCCAGGAGTCTCACCCACGGAAGTCATTTCGCATGGATTTCAGAGCCATGAATTGTCGTGCCCGCGAAACTCAGGAAATTCGGGTCGCAATCGCGCTTTCCTGCTTTGAAGTAGCTGCCTTGTTCGGGGTAGTTCACATTGCATGTTAGTGGATATGTGAGGGCTCTGGGACCCTTATCCGTTGAGTTCATTTGCAGCACGGAGTCGGGCGTTGCCTGCCGAGCCCAGGGCCCAGAATCAGGAAACCTCATTTCGAACGCGCCGCAGGTTTGGATTCGGAGATGGCGAGACTGGCAGCCGAAACACGGGTGCCCTGCGGCATTCAGACAGTTCGCGCATATTAAGTCGACCTCTGAATCCTCAACCCTGCTCCAAAAACCTTGGAGTTTAGAAGGTATCTAGAGCGAATTCGTGCGAGAGGGGGTCAGTTGCAGTGAACTTGTCTGAGTAGTTACAAAGGACCCAAACCCCACACTCCTGAGCCCGAAACGGCAGAAACGTGCACTGGCCTAAAGATCCTGAAGGTTTTCGGTTTCGTGGCATTTCGAAAGGGATCGAGAGTTTGAGCTCCCTTGCTACGTCCGGAAGTCAGGGGTAGTAATTATGGAGGAGTTTGAGATGTTTGAGGCTGCAGCACCCCAGCCTGGTGTCTGAGTTTTTCTCCTACCTCCCTCGTCATCAGAAATACCAATGATCGCCATTACCGTCGCGTCAGTTGCTATTACCGGCAGAACCAACGTCCTTCTAAGGTCGCTGGCGCGACACTGGGAGCAGCCTTTGCTGAGCGTGCGAACTTGGCTCTGGAGGCGTGCTAGCGTGTTAGCTTCTGGATCATGTCCGATTTGAATCATGACTCTGAGGTTACGGGCTTCAGTGTGTTTAGGGGATACGGCGGATAGGACATGTGTCCCAAGTAAGGCGAAATGCAGGATTGCAAACAACGTGTCAGGAACGACTTGTTGGTGCCATCGGGCTACTGTGGCATAGTGCTATGCCAGGTTTCCTGCTTAAGCGGTTCTTATTTGTTTATATATGTTTGTATAGTTCCAGGTCGAAGCACTTCTGGCTCAAGGACTCACCATACGTAACCTCAAGGCGCTCCGGGCCATACCCGCTTATAATCCCATCTGCCAAGCCAGAAAACCTCAAACGAGCCGTCCGAACTCTTCCTTTCCTCCCAAAGTCGTTGGCCCCCAGAAGCCTCCAGAAGCTTGAGCTCGAAAGTCCTGAACTTCGGAGACCCAAAGGGTCCAAGTACCATTATAGTAGGTACTTAGTAGGTATTTGGGCCCCCAAAGTATATACTATACTAGTACTTGGACCCTTTGGGAGAGGCACTGGCGCCCATCCCGGACTCTTGTCGCTCCCTCGTGCGGGGCGCGGGCTGGGCCACCTGGAGCCAGGCGGTCCAGCGGTCTCAAGCTTTTGAGGGCCAGGGCTCCTCTATAAGGGGAATTGGATTAGGGGTTTGGGGTTTAAGCGTTTCTGAAGGAGGTACGTACTATCAGGGATATTGGGTTTCGGGTGTGGGTCTATAGGGCTCTTGTAGAGGATTGCCGTGAGAAGGGGATTGAGAATTTGTCGTTTGGGTTTGGGATGCGGGGTTATACGAAAGTCAGGTTAAACCGTGTCAGGGCCGTGCGGGCTTGACGTTTCGGAATGAGGGTATATACGGCTTGAGATTCCGGCCAGCGTCCGTTTTGGGGTTTATATTTATGGTTTCGGCGTGGGTTCGGAATGTAGATCTAGTGTGTATATGGCTTCGAACTTACAGTCACATCATAGCAGTAGCTTTGCCACCGTAGTATAGACGGATTCTTAGAATAAGACCCCAAAACAGCAGTAACCTTACCGTCTTTTTTCTAGAGCCTCGCTCATGTTCGGAGTTTAGGCTTTGGGGATCTAGAGCAGATGGGGGCGTGGGGAACTGTGAGCAATGACCGACAGGGAGGGGCCCACAAATGCCACAAGCAGAGGATTTACATAGACTTTCGGGCTCTGTGCCTGGAGGCATATCGCACCAGCACCGCCAGCTGGGTGCTGGTCAAGGGGGCGGCGCACCTGCTGCAGTTGCCCGGCTCAATCTTATGCGGCAGGGTTTAAAACAAAAACTGCATTGCATCCTAAACCCGGAACGCCAAAACCGAACCTAAACCCCTAAACTCGTAAATCCCAGGCTTCGAAGAACTAGATCCTACACTCTTAACCCGGGGTGCCCGGAACATTGTGGACGTCCGGGTTGCAGGTGTTGCTGGCTTCGGGGGATGTCGGGCGCAGAGTGGGCAGAGTTTTCAGAGGCTTAGGAGCCGAAGCCTGCAGCTTTAGGTTGCTTTTGGAAGTGTTTTGAAGGACCGGTTCACTCATCTTGTTCTTGCTTCTGGGCCCAGGAGCCTAAATCCTACAGTTGCTGGTCGAAAGGCTTCAGTCGTACACCCTACCGGGCTTCTGAAATCGAGAACCTTGGGAGCCACGCTGGACCCTGAAGCCCCTCCATGCCGAGATCAGACCCCGTGAATTGAGGGATCATCCCAGAGCAACCCGATGGCTCAGGCACAAGCCCGGTTATCATCGAAGCCACCACGACTTTGCCCAAGGAGGCGTTTGCTTGATTCCACCGTTTAGGTCTTTAGGGCTGGAGGTTAGGAGGGTCCAGGGTGCATGCGAAAGTGTGATGATCAAAATACCGGCCATAGAGTCAGCTTATCACCCTGCCTGGGAAATGTTGTGGAATGCCCTGGCCTTGGGTTGTGAGATCTTCCGAAACTGAGAGACCTTGAGAGGATACTGGAGGGCTGTCAATTCCCGGATTCATCAGCAGTCGTCCGGCTTTCGAAGGCCTCAGCCCTGCGAATGCAAGATTTTGGTTTAAGATCCCTCAAGTCCGAGAAGCCACGCCACCTCGACTCCGGAATCTCGAAGGATGCGGTTCCAGTCCCAACAATCCCAACAGCAGTCATGCCAACCTTCCCCCCAATCGAAACCCCCGCACCGTCCTATGGCCCGCTGGGGCGAGGTGAAGTGGAGGCCGTCATTTGCAGTGCTGCGGAGGGTGTAGCTGGGCTCAAAGTGATTCGGGTTTTACTTTCAGGGTCTGGGATAGGTCTAGACTTCTCCAAGAGGTGATGGGTTCTATACTCCAGACTCTGCCCGTCCGGGTTCTCAAGCATGCTCTAGCTAGGCTTCGAGAAGGCCTCTTCGATGCCCTTAACATACTGGGCTGTCACCCTTTGCAGCCTCGGACTGTAAAGACAGGTGTTTACGTTGCACAGACGTGCCAGAAATTTCCGGTTTGGGGCTTGGGAACGTTTCTTTACATCTATCAAAACTCAAAGACCCTCATTGGTGAGACGGAGCTTACTAGCGTCGGGCTAGGCAAACTTGTCCACCATGCGGCTTGGGGCTTAGAGATGAGGTGGAGCTTCGTTCAACGCTAGTGTTTTCCGTATGAGACGGGCCCTATGCCCTAAACCCTAGGCCCCATTACATGGCAGAGGATTTCGGACTCGAGCTTCATAGCACGGAATGTATCATTATCCCGAATGGTGTAAGGTTAGGGCCTGGGGTTTCGGTTTTAGGAGTTTGTCCATGACATGGGATGTAGTTGTGTTTTCGATGAGGACCAGGCGGAAAGCAAAACCCAAACCAAATAGACATCTTTCCCCGGACCCCACGACCCTCGCCCTCAAAATCTCATTTCGAAAAGAGCATTTTTCCCAAGCTCACGGGTGCAACCGTGTAAGTATGAGCTTGTAAGCTTGTATACAGCTCTACGGAAAAGTGTTTTGCGAAGGTTTTCTGTGCAAACTCCTCAACCTGTTAAACAGCTGAGGCAAAGCCCTCTGTGCGGCAATTGCACAAAGGAGAGCTCGTGAGGGCCTCAAGGAAATGGCACTTTGGATTTCTAGGCGGTAGAGATCTTAATAATCAGTAGCAATGTCCGACGTGCACGCCTCATAGTTTTTATGCTTCAATATACCCCCGAAACCCGACTCGTTTGGGCCTACACGAATTCTTGACATGCGATGCGTAGTTCAACTGCATTTCTGCGGAGTACGGCTGAGGCTTTCAAGGCTTCGGTTCCAAGGCTTTGGTTTGGGTTCGGCGGAGGCTCTGGCTTTGAAGCATTCGGAGTTGTTTCAGGTTTGATTGCAGGGTCCTGCGTCGACGTGGCGTCAGGACTCGTGGCGTCAAGACTTGGCTTGAGGGGTTGTATATTCGGGCTGACTTTTTGGCATGTTTCGGGGAACATAGCCAGAGATTAAGGACCCCAGTATAGAGACCTTACACCCTAAATCCTGAGCCCTAAACCCTCAAACCCTAGAGCTCTCAACCACACCCCTGTATAGAAACGCCCGCTCTGACCGGTAGTAGCCACCCATCGACTTGACTCCCATTAGACAACTCTAAATCCTGAGCGCTAAGCCCCAAACCCCAGATTCGAACCCCCAGCCCAAGGTGGTTTGCTTCCACAATGCGACGGCATCCTCACCCAGGTTCGCCCAGTCACCTTCGACTCGTAGGCTTCGGGTTAAGGGCTTCAAGGTTTGGTTGTGGGGCTGCGGTCCAAGGTCAAACGAGTTTGAGGCTCTGGTTTTGCCCCTCTACAGTCAAGGGCTTCAGGCTTATGAGGCTGTGCAAGTACTTTAGTTTACAACTTAGATAAGTTAATTTGGGGCCCAGGCTCTAGGCCTTCGGATCGGGAGTCTAGGGAGAATTCCCGATTTCGAGCTGGGCGAGCCTTAGGTCCAAGGACCAAACTAAAAGCACTCGGTGTATGGTTCAAGGTGTAGTATGGGGTTTGGGGATGAGGGAAGTAGAAGTTCGGCGTTTCGGCTCCAGCGTCGAAATTCCAGGGTTAAGTCGCAGGGCTCTTCGACTGGGCTGAATGGATAACAAGAACCGTGCGCGAGCCAGTAATCAACGGGCCCCTCCTTTATAGTTTACAGCCTGGGGGTTTTGGGAAACCCTCAACCAGTCCCAGATTTTTGCATTGCAGGCCTGCCTGCACCGAGACCTTGAGTCTTGAAGGGCTCGCAACTCCGAACTTCTGGGCCGTGCCTTTGGACAGCTTCTAGGGCTCGGCAATTCTGCGACTCTCTGGTGGAAGTCTAGGATCTGGAATCCCTCGACCCTATCAGCACTAAGCCTTCTAACACTAAGCCTTATACCAGTAGCATCCGCACAAATGACAGAGTGCCACAAGATTTTGGTGTAGGTCAGCTCGGACACTTGAACAAGGTTCACTTCCAAAGATAGGGGTCGGAGTCGGAAGACTTATGCATAGTAGCCCCTTACGGTCCCCACAAAGTTCTACACCATCGTATGATGTAGACAATAACCCGATGCGCTGTACTCAGGCGCCCGCGCTAACCCTTCAACCGGGAGCTCCAACTCGCCACCCTATATATGACCTAAACTTGACGGGAGCACATACAATGATCCAGTGGAACAGGGACGGGTCGCGGCCTGAAGCTGTACACCCAAGGAGGCTGTTGCTAAAGTTCATGGTTCCGGCTTTCCGCGAATGTTGCCCTCGGTTAGGGCTTTGAAGGCGGTGCCTGAAACTCGGAAGCCTCTGCTGCATCCAGACGATTCCTATTCGGGCACGGCAATTAGCATTTGAAAAACAGAGTTGCGCGTGGCGGGACATTGCTGCCAGGTTTGGGCTTCGGGTCGGCGAACACAGTTTGCAGTTTCGTTCGGGCTTCTGAGTTGCTCTTTACTAAGGCGTGGTGAGGGCGGCAACTTTCCGCATAGGCTGACAGGTTTCTGGTCTACGGTGTAGGTGCAGGCCTTGTGTTGGTCCAAAGGTGGGTGCGTTGCGACAAGGTATCTCTTTGACCATCTCGCCGCCATATAAAAACAAAACACGTAAAATACGCCTGAAAGCCAATGCATCCTGGGTGCAACAGAGGCTTTTTTTTTCGTCCCAGTTGAGATGCGAGTTTTGGGGAACGGAGCACGTCGCCTCTCCTTTGCAACATGGTTTCTGCCAGTTGCCGAAGCCTGTGGCCACAGCGGGAGCTCAAAATCGGATGCAGGCTTTGTCAAACTTTCTATCACATACGCGCAAACGTATACAGATACACAGAAAGAAGTAACAAATTCATAATCAGTAAATGAAGAGTGTGTATATGTATATATAACCTATATACATACCCATGTGTGTATGTGTATAATATATATATATATATATATATGTATGTATGTATGTATGTATGTATGTGTGTGTACACGCATCTACATATATACACGGACACAGACAGACACACACACACACACAGACACAGACGCGCGAACACACACACACACAAACACGCACAAACAGCTCAACACTCTGGATCTCGCTACACGCGGCGCAATGCTGACATCCCGCCCGTCTGAATTCCACGTGCGAGCCCTGTTCGAGCACAATCGGATCCACCACGTCCTAGAATCCTAGAAAATGGACGGTTTCTCAATTCATTGGGGTAGCTGCCCGGTCATATCCGCATGCAACCGAACCCAAAGCCCCATGCACTTTGGTCGAACGAGGAAGACGCCGCTTCCCGCAGTGTAGAAAGGCTCATGCAGGCGCAGTTTTGGCGGTGAGCCCGGGGGAAGACGTAGCCCGGACTTTGACGCGCCCCTTGATTGCAAGCAGATTCTCCGAACAGCACCACGTTCTTGACTCGAAGTCAATTTCCGAGACCCGGGAAATTAATTTTGGGAAAACTGGCAGTTGCAAGAGGCATGGTGCAAACGAAGATGCGGGTATACTCGTGGTAATGGTGCTACTCAGAGTTTGTTTCGAGTTAGCGTTTAGAGTTTTGGTCTTGGGTCTTATAGGAAGCAAACGTCACGGCTTTGGAGATTGGCTTCCGTTTCTGATTTTCGCGTCAAGAGCATGCAAGGCTGTTTGGCAGTTAGTGGCTCAGCGGGCTAAATGTTGCAGGATTTGGCTGCACGGGGTTTCGGATTCGGGACGTGATGTTGCTGATTTTGACTGGGTTTGAGGCGAAGCGGAAAGCCGGCGCCATGTCTGACAGCAAGGTCTTCCTAGGCGGGGCTTGGCCTCATCACTTGGGGTTCTAGCACTGCTACTAGTTTGTTCATGTCATCCACACGGTACACATGGCAGAGTCGGGAGTGCTAAATGGAGCTCCAGCCTGGTTCTACATGCGAGATCCCATGTCCGAAATGCAGGACCCTGAGCTGCACATGCTCCAGACCCTGGGTTCCGATGTTTCTGAAACACCGACTAGCGCATGAAACTCCGAAGCTCGAGAGACCTCCTGAAATTTTGCTCCTGCATCAGACTCAGGGCGAGTATGACTTTGTTTACCTCGACGCTATCGGTCAACCATCGCATCCGCACTTCTAGGGATACCGTAGTATTCACTGCTTCAGGTGCTGCACTCGATAAGCTGACTTCGGCCCTTCATTCTGATTCACTGATCCTACTCAGTTACGCTGCAAGCAGTACCCCTACTACAGTATGCTGCCACTCTTGCAATCCATTACTGCTGCTGCTGCTGCTGCCAAGAAGACGGCCAGCAATAAGTGCAGAGGAAAACTTTCGGAAACACGCTCCCAGCACAAATCCCCATACTCGTCATCAGTGTGCTCTCGTCGCAGCAGCAGACGGACGACCACCACCACCACCGCCGCCGCCGCCGCCGCCACCACCAGTGCCACTCCTGCCAAGTGCCACCAGCACCCGCCCAGCACCACCACCATCACCACCGCGACCAACACGGCCCCTACCAGCAGCAGCAGCGGCAGCGGCAGCGGCAGCGGCAGCCGCAGCAGCAGCAGCAGCAGCAGCAGCAGCAGCAGTAACAACAACAACAACAACAACAACAACAACAACATCAACAACACCAGCAACAGCAACAGCAACAGCAACAGCAACAGCAGCAACAACAACAACAACGGCAACGGCAACGGCAACGCAGCAGCAGCGGCAGCAAGGACAACTTTATCTGGTAAATTAGCATGGTGCCGAAAGCAAGCGTCAGTGAATCTGCTTTGGCAGTGCTTGAGCAGTCGTGTTCGTAATGCAACGTCGGCGAATATCAATTTCTGGAGCCGCGACATGCAAAAGTTACGAACATTACTGGACTTGCTGTCCTCACAAATAGCACCCAGGCACCCAGAGTTCCCAGCAGCACTAGCGATCCATGACGAACAGATGGTCAGACTTGCAGCACTGGCCTTGCAAAGCGATAGTGCTTCTAATAATGATCAGTCTACCTCATCGACGCTGCGCTACCGTCGTTGCTGTTGCAGTTGTTGTTGCTTTTGCTGCTGCCCTTGTAGCTGCTGCAGTGGTGGTGGTGGTGGTGGTGGTGGTGGTGGTGGTGGTGGTGGTGGTGGTGGTGGTGGTGGTGTTTTTTCACAGTGTTATCATGATCGTTACTACTACGTATTGTTGCAGTAGTTATTGCAACGAAGATGGCGATCAGTTCCTTCAGCATCATCACCATAATCGTCATCCATTCCATCAGCGACATCAGTATCAACACAGTCACGCTCATCGTCACCATCCTCGTCGTCTCCTGCTCGTCGTGAATCTGTCATAACTGCAAAGCGATTGCAATTCCCAGCGAAGCGCCAGGTTGTATCCCTAACCATGTGGATGAGGAAGCACTGAAGGAGGCACAAACTGCATGTCTGTGGAAGGGTAGTGTGAGGCACGCTTTAGGGGATAGGTTCTTGGGCTTCAGGCCGGGTCCCATGCTGGGGTGGTTAGTACGGACTGAAAGGTTCGTGGTTTGGTCCGGGCTTTCGGGTCTATTTACATGCTGGAAATGCAACTCGAACTATTGTTTTAGCTTCCAACCTAGACTGCGAGCTGAAAATTTGACGATGGATATTGATTATAGTGTATCTGAAGAGTTGCAAAGTTCCTGTGTTTTCGTTTATTTTAGCTTTCGCAACTGCTGACAACGAGAGAAGCTCAGATAATCAGCCTCTTTGGCATAGCATGAGTCCACGGGCACTTCAAGAGTTTCGTAGTATGAAAAATACCAAAGCATATGGGTATACTATATATTCTACTATAACAGATTCATTCAAAGCATTGCCAGACACCGTGGATAAAGGTTTCACGGGAAAGCGTGATGGGTTCCCGGTCGGCTGTTAGGACCTATTTCTACGATACAGGGTGTAGGTGCAAGGTTTCCATGTCATTTGTCTCTACATCAACCCTGTCAGCATAGAAAAGAGTCGGGGGATGGAATTCTGGGCATCGCTGGACCGAGTAGAGAAATAGATCCTTAAAGCCCCAAAGCAAAAGCCCCAAAGCCGCAGATCCAAAGCCCTAGAATGCCCTAAACCTAGACCTCAACGCTTCGTGTTTAGAGCCCCGGCTTCACCCCCGCAAGGAGTGCGAAAAGCAGGGCACCATCAAAGAGTTCTTTTACATGATGGACAGTGCCTGAGGATTCAGAGTTTTTTTGGCTGTGGCGTTTAAGAGGCGGAGTCAGAGAAGTCCGGATCTCGGAGTTGGGTTGAGATTTAAGGTCAAGGGTGTATGTTTGCCTGGCTGTCCGTCTGTCTAACCATGTTTATGTCTGTTTCGCTGCCTTCGTTTACACGTCTTGGTCAAGTTCGCGACGAGAAGCCTAGGTCTCAGCAATACACCGCAATTCCTATGTGCTTCAGTTTGGGCATTTCGTCATCAATCCCCTGAGCCCTGAATCCTGAACCAAAAGGCTCAGTAGATCGCTTAGAGTTCTCAAGCACTCCCAATGCTCCTGAACAGCGAGCCTTGAGCCTTAAGCTGTATGGTCTAAGTTCAAGGCCCACGTCTCCAGCTTTAGTGTTCATAACTCCCTGGCGACTAGAACCCTAAACCCACAGCCCTGAAGCAGACACTTTCAACCGAAGCCCCTAACGGCATTTGTGTCCGGTATCCACAGGTGCAGTAGGCGGTACTTGTTCTAGTCTAGGGTTCAGGGTTAACGCAAAGAAGCAGGTGCAAGAGCAGGTCGAAAAGCAACCCAACTCTACGTCATGAACTCGAACCCCAAGCTGCAAGCACTAAATACACTTTATAATGCAGCACTCAAAACAGCACTCAACAACGGGGAATACTCCGATAGTCTAGATCCGAACGCCCTTAATCAAACTCATCTGAAAACCCTCAAGCCCCAAACCTTTGGCCTGACAGACTTTCCCCGTGCCTCATAGAACCCACATAGTTTACTTGCCAAGGACCAGGTTGGCACGGACAGAGGCTGGGCTTTCGTGACTTACGAGGCGCGCAGGATGGCTCACAGCACTAAGCTCTGAACCACGACTCTCTTAGACTAGCTCTTGATGGGATGCTCTGGGCCTTGAGAGGCCTTGGGCTTTCCAGGGTTGAATTTGTTTGAGTTTGCTGGCTTTCGGGCAGCAGGCTGTGGGATTCCTCAGCCCTACCTTCTCCCATGTGCCATGATAGAGAAGTGTGTTAGTGATACCTAACACCCCTAAGTAGGCCCTAACTGAACCACACAACACACAACCCCGGTCGAGTTATGCAAGCCTCCTGAGCTGAAATAAACTGCAACAAAGCTTTTGCCCCAGACGATTCTCCTTTCGAGACGGGGCCATTCCAGTTTCCGTGACTTCAGTCGGTCGTAAACCCCCGATAAGCAGCATGAGCCTCAGCCTCGATGATGAAGACCTGAAACCCAAATCAGCTGGTTGTCATGCAAGCATGTAGGGCTCAAGAGATGGTTGAGGGTGTGGGGTACAGGTTAGACAGCCCGGTACTGCGAATAACCTGAATGATAAGACCGGGGAGATTCTGGATGCGTCTGATTCAGTGGACCAACATGGGCGCTGAAACCCAGTCCCAACCATAAACCCGCAATGCCGGGGCACCAGCACGAACCATAGTATAGCACGTTCGGCCTTGCGTTTGTGAGTCTGCCCTTCTTCCAGACGTTTACTTAAGTTTCACTACACCTCGACCTGGACCTCAGGACCCCAGGTATCGGCTGTTGCTTGGCCAGGCCTCTAAACGCACATGAGCAGCCTAGAGGTATGAAAAGAAACACTTCACTTGAACAGTTGCTTCCCGGAATCCACAAGATCCTGCAGCTGCAGCTGTCTTCTGCGCGGCCGAACCTAAACTTCGGGATACGATCGTCGTTTAACCTTGCCCGCGTCCACGAACCTTACACCGTGAACCGAATCCGCCGACGTAACTCTTGATCTCTAATTAGCCGCCATATTGAAAATATTGAAATGACACCCACCAGGATGAGACGGAAGCTGCCGTCGCGGTCGCGATGTTCAACGGACAGCAGATCTTTGCCGGCAGCGCGCGGCCGCTGCAGTGTAAGCCAGGGGCCTGAGAGTTCAAGCCGAAGCAATTCGCTCACAAAGTCGGTTTAGGGTTTAGGGTTTAGGGGTTTAGGGTTTAGGGTTTAGGGTTTAGGGTTCTTTTCTCTACGTCTGCACCGTTTTGGCAAGATATCAGTATCGGACCTCCAGCAGCCGCTACACAGGAACTGCTGAGGGGATCAGGGCCCAGGAAGTTTCTTGGCAGTAGCGTCGAGAGGCTTGAGGCTTCAATCCGGCACCCTCAACTCAGCCTAAATCTGCTATAGCTATCGTGACACTTCTTATGATTGTATTGCAGCTCTCCGAATATGTCCTAATAACCGCTATACTCCTATATAATTTCACCAAAACAAAGGATGCATGCCTCACATCAGGTCCAGCACGACTGAGCACAAAACAACCCTGACCCAAAGTTGTATCAGCAAGGGCCACATTTTCAGTGCTCACAGACCCTTCAAGCAAGTGTCATTCCTTAGTCCGTGCGTCCGGCCCCGAATCCCTGAATTGTGTTATCGGGCTTTGGGTTTAGGGTTTAGCCTACCCCACCCCCACCCCCCCACAAGCAAAACACAACGCCCTGAAAAGTGAATGTGGAGCTATACAGGCACGTTGCTGAATCCTACACAAACCGAAGTGGGCCTAGGTTCGCCAACGAAAAGATCACCAAGATCGAGGGGACCGTCTTCGAGGTGAGTCGTTGAAAGGTCTTGGGTTTTTATGCACTACAGAGACTGGGCGGCGACTTGGTGTATGCTCCAAAAGAAAAATATACTCAAGTGTTATGTGACCGTCCGAGTTTGAGGGGTTACGTGCATTGGGTTCTAGGGTGTTGGGGTTTCGGGCCTTAATACGGTCTTGCAGGGGTTAGCAACAAGCTCCGAGATGAAGGGGGAGCGTCCTTTGAAGTGTGAGCAGCAGCTGCGCATTGCTGACTCTTGAGAATCTTGCAGTTTTGCCCCAAGCTCGAGGAAACCAAAGCTATCTCGCAAGCCGCGGGCTCCTGTAGGACAGTTGCAACATGTTGAAACCGACCCCAAGCACGCGTATCGGGTTCGAGACCGCCCAACGAGGCTCTCAACCCGAAGCCCTACATCCTTGCTCAACAGAGCCCCGAACCCCAGCACGGAAGCCCTGTAAACCCGAAACCCTACTGTAAACTTTGAACACCCAACTGCGACACCCATAACCCTTAACCCCAACATCTGAAGCCCTTATCCAGAACCCGTACAGTCATACCGGTTATACCGAAGCCCGAAATACGAAAGCTGAAGCGCACTGCCAGGCACCGACGAAGGCCGTTACGCCCTGGCAGGAGTTCACGACTCCCGAGGGTAAGGCACCCCTCCTTTGGAGATGTGGGTTTAGGGTTTAGGTGTTAAGATCAGGCCTATTTGGGTTCAGGGGTTCAGGATTTGGGAATTAAGGGTGGAGGTCGGCTGTAGGGTTTGTGACTAAGGGTAAGGCAGCCTACTTGGCAGTTGGGTTTGGGGTTTCCGCAGGGTTTCGCTAAAGGTTCCTGAAAGGGTACCTGTAGTTTGGGGGTCCGTGTAATGAGATCGTCCTATTTATGATCCCGCCTTGATGGGGATCCAGGGTGTATAGGCTTTGGGGCTTGGGGTGAGGGTTTAGAATTTGGGAGTTAAGAGTTTAGGAGTTCAGGGTATAGGATTTAGAATTTACCGCGGTTTGCTTAGATTTTGCTCATGGATTGAGGGTGGGCCAGTTGCCGTAAAATTATTGATTCAGGATGTTCAGTGTACCTCCTCACCTCCTTGTCGCTCAGCCCCAAGCATAACCATTGAAAGTGACAAGTGTCGTTCCAATCTTGGCGACTGAGTCACTGAAGTAGCTCTATCCCGTCTGGGGTGCCCTCGCTGGCGAACGGGTTCCAAACATCAACGAGAGTGGTAAAACAAATTCGGTGCAGTAAAGACCAACGCACTTGAACCCGAGGAGAAGCCGTGGACAACGCCAACCAGACCAGACCGGCCCTACCCCCCGAGCTCAACACCTCAGCGTCGAGCATACTCCCGAAATCAGAACTATCAACCCCGAAGCAGAGATCTCGCAGTCTCTAGCCTCAAGACCTTCCGGTAAGCAAAACCTGTAACCCTCGAGCCTACGCCGGCCTACATTTTCCAATTCTTAGGGACGAGTCCCTAAATCCACAACCTTCCGCACCAGCCCAAGACCGCTAACACCCTCCACTAACAAGCTGCACACGGCCAGCCTTACTACTACAACAGCGTCACCAAAGAGACACGCTGGGAGAAACCTGCAGAGTACGGTCCCCCAGTGCAGCTCTGGGGGTTCAGTGTTTTAGGCTCTTCAAACACTTGGGTCTAAATTAAAGGCTGTATGTTTATGCTTAATGTCAGTTTAAAAGTCCTGGGTTCAAAGGTTGCGCGGTGGGTCGAGTCGAGGGTTCAGAGTGTGCCAAGTTTCTGCGCAGCAGAGCAACTTACGAGTTTACGGGGCCCTGGACCCGAATGGATCGGACGGGGGAAGCTTACATCCTAAGCTACCACCAAATACCTCGAAGCCGTACCCTCGAAGATGGCGAAAACATGGGCACACCCGTGTATCGCGAGTGGTACAATACTCGTAGACAAGTATCCTGAGCATACGCCTCGTAATTTCAATTCGGTGTCAAAACCCATAAATTTAGGGGGTGTTATTCGGTGTTCATAGTGGGCGTGAAGCGGTCCCTGAATCGCTTCTGTATGTAGAGTTTCGTCTTCCGGTTCGGGGTCTAGTTCACAGCCGCGTTTGCTCTGGGGACGTGAACGTCCTTGACTCCACTGTGCCTGAACCCTGCGCGGGGTTTACATGTTTTGGAATCACGTTGTCGATGTTCGAGTCTGGGCTCGGGAGTTTTACAGTATGTAGAAATGTTGGAGATACTAATCCTGAAACCTTCCCAACTGTTGAAGTACCCATTCTGAGCCTAGACTTGTCAAACATTTCACCTCGCACACCTACACCTAAGCCGCCCATCCTTGGAGTTTGCCCCAAGCTTAGCATCAGTCCACCTCCAAAACCTCAACCCTGACCCCTCCCTTCCACCCCAGTCCTAACACACAAACACTTCAAGCTGTCTATGCCCTCAAGCATGATGACCTACGAAGTATGGAATGGCCACAAGCCTTGCCACGAACTTAAGCTTCAAAGCCTAATCCGGAGGCCCTACAAGGCTTGAACCCCGAAACCCCTTAAACTCTATGCCCGAAAGCCGCGCTTCCTAACTGTATGTTAAAACTTTTACGGTAGATTATCGAGTATGTTATGTAATGTGTTATAGTCTACTGTTTCATTCAGTTACCCGGGAACCAGGCTCGGAGGACAGACTGCTGGATGCCCGGTTGTGGGGCTGGGGGTCAGGGGATTTGGCCTATGGCTTAGGGTTGAGGTTTAGGAGTTAGGGGTTTTTTCGCTTTAGGGATTTGGGTTTGGGGTCTTGGGATTTTGGTAGAGGGCTGCGGCCACTTGGGGGTTTTAGTTAAGGCTGTCTTAGGATTTGTAGGGTTTGTTGTTGTGCCGTTTCTGCAGGGCTTCACGTGTGCTACGGGGTGTGATTTTCAGTGTAAGGCTGTAGGCCTGAAGATTCTGCTTTCGAGATTCAGAGTGTGATCGAGGCGATTTAAGCATGTAAGAGGGTATACGATTTGGTATGGCTCGCCTAAAAGGCTGTAGACAGCGTTCTGCAGAGGCCTGAACCTTAAACCCCCAAGCAACACTTTAGAACACCGAAAGTGCAGCCAGCCGGAAATTCTACAAAGAACAGACTCCGAACAGGCTTAAAGCGCGGGATTGGCTGCTGAACAAAAACGCGAACCCGACTTTTTTCCCACGAGAGTTAAGGAGCTAGAGTTTCGTTTGAAGCTAGGGTGGCCGTCTCCCAGCCGCCCCTCTATTTCGAAAGCCTTTCCTTTGGACCGAGGCCGCGGCTGCAGGAGCCCCTGCCTTGCCTGGGGCCGCTGCAGGCAGATTTCAGGGGTCTGTCGGCCTCGAGAGCCTGGAGTTTCGGTAGGGAAGGGAGGGGTCGGAGGTTGTGAGGTGCTGTGGGACGCTCTCAGGGTTTCATCAGCATTACGCCGAGACTCTAGTACCGCTTTAGAGTCTTTGAAGTGCAAGTTTCGCGGTATCCATGGGTCTTCCAAGAAGACCTGTTTTGTGTAGGTCATGGGCTCAGGGTGTACTGCATAAACCATGGGTGCCTCCAGCTGCCTTCATAGGATCAGGGCTTCGGTATCTACACCGAAGGTTAAAGCCCCAAGCCTGGATCCTGACCACACCCCAAACTCTAAATGCCGAACAGGGCTTTGGGGCTTCGGAGTGTTAGTGGTCTGAATACCTGGAACGAACTTAGGGACCTTGGGCTATGTGGTTAGGTCGTGTATTCCCAGGTAGCAGCACCACTGGGCAGCTGGCTCTCACACAGGTCGGGCTTGGGAACGAAGTGCCTGCCAGTGTGTATCGGCTTAGTGGTCGGGAGCCAGGGCGTGAAATTCAAGAATTGTGGATGTTTTCGTGGTACAGATTCAGCTTCTTGGCCTGTTTGGGGCTGAGGGCCCTGAACCGTTCACGAACTGAGCAAGGGTCTTCGGATGCCTAGCCCCTTTGGGAGTTTTACTGTTTGGCCGTGAAGCAACCCTCAACCCTGGAAGACAACTTACCTGTGTAAGCGGTACTCAACTCATGTCTTTACTCATTGCAAGTTTGGCGACCTTTTTGGAGTCTTGTGCCCAAGATAGTACGACAAACAAGCCGTGGACCCGCAAGCTTTCCAACCCTACACCACGTTCAACCTGGATCTATCCTTGTCTTGTGCGCAAATTGGTTCAGGAATAAACCGGAACCATCTGGACCCATAGGGAAGTGCTTTTGTGGAGGCCGCACTGCCGGCAATGCAAGGAGGCAATGGTCCGCCAGGACAGCCAGCTGCTTCGGGCATTTACAGGGTCGAGGGCTTCAGGCTTAAAGCTTGCAGGCCTTAAGGGTTTGGCTTATTTCGAACCTTCAACAGTCCCCAAAACATGTAGAACAGCTAGTTGGAAGACTAAGTTGTGTTTCTGGGGTCGAGGGTATCAGTCTTCAGGGTACGATCTGTCAGCGCGGCCTGGGGTTTATAGACTTGAAGGACTCCGGGATTTGGGGGATGTTTGAGGTCGCTTTTGCTTTCTTGCAGGGGGTTGAGTATGCGATCTTAAACTTTTAGCCTTCGTGCTACGTACCTCAGTAGCTTTTGCCGAAGTCCCAACAACGAGTCCAAACAGCATTTGCTTACCTTTGTTGTTTTCTCGTCGGTTACGCTTGTTGTTTGCTCGTCGGTTAGGAGGGGGGCGTTCGTGTCAACCGCGGCTGTTTTGTCTAGTGTTTTGTCTAGATTTGCGTAGAGGGATTCGTGTCAGCCGCGGCTGTTTTGTGTGTAAACCGCATTGTGATTCGAGTTGGAGCTGACCAGCGCGACTTGCAGCAGTAATGCTGCTGCCATTGCAGCTGGCTGTATCCATATTTGCGGTTCTCTGCACGTCTTTCTTGCTCCGCCGTACGGTGTCTACTAGTGGCATCATCTCCTACGCTTACTACAGTTCGTTAGTGTTGTCCTTCTTGCTAAGACGTTCCCCCTGTTCAGTACCCTTCCTTTTTCGAGAGTTACACTGTTACACCACACGTGGCAACCACACGGCCACGAGAATGATGATCTTGATACTGGTAGTAACAAATGTAGTGATGATTATCATGATTGTGTTGGGTTTCCCAGGAGCGAACATCTTCGTCTTCCACGTTCCGATTAATTGGACCGACGACGACTTCAATGCGCACTTCTCACCGCTACTTCACAGCATTCGTGAGTTGCGGAGACTGCCGAGGTGTTGAGAGTTTCCTCACACGCAGAGCATCAAAATCCTACAAGAGATGATGCAAAGAGCAGTTTCGAGCTCCGAGAAATGCTGCGAATCAGGTTCGGCCAGATCGTGTCTGCAAAGATTCACGTGGATCCAGTTACGAAGGCCCTCATCAGTTTTGGTTGTTAGTGCCGGTTTCGTAGTGGTCGCATCAGAAGTATTTATGCTGATCATGATGTTGACAATTTGGAGAGCATTGGCCGCAGCTTTTCGGGTTTAAGGGCTCCGATCTCGAAACAGAGTAGTTAAACGGACTAGGGCTTGGCTTAGAGCTTAGAGGTTTCACTGTTCACTACAGCTGGTTCACAGCTTGCTGAGCTTCGGGGCTGTGAAGTTAAGATTCCTGAGATTTACCGCTTCCAGGCTCAGTATCGCAGGCAGCAGGATTTTTGTTCCGCAACGGTCCTTGGCGTAAGTATGTGGTGGAATACCCAGAACCATCTGCGCTCTATGTATGCACGTCTTTTGTGTGTCTGTAGGTATGCATGGATGTAATTAGTATGGAGAGAGACAGTCTGTATGCATGCATGCATGCATGCATGCATGCATGCATGCATGCATACATGTAGTTAGCCTGCGTGTCAGCCTACCAGCTTATCTGTGCACATGTGCCGACAAGTCGGAGTCCACGTTGCCCATAGGCCTTAAACTTAAAACCGTAAGCCACGAGAGCCTGAAGAAGCCCCAACCTGATCTGAAATGACTAAGCCCTTCTTGCAAGAAGCCATATGGAAGCGTGGGTATCGACGCAAGTGGCATGCTCAGCTCTGAACCATCGGAAATCCAGCGGCTGGCATCACCTGAGCTCGAATTGTTCCTCATCCTAATGTGCCCAGACCAACCGACCACTACACCCGGCTTAAAACGCCAGAGCGACAATGGCCACTCTGGCTTCCGGAGCACTCAGCAGCCCTCCTTCAGTAGCTCTCGTAAAACCCGTAACCCTCAACCCCGCCAAACTCCGAACCCCAGCCCCTAAACCCCTAAGCCCCAAAGGGGCCTAAACCCCAAACTCCGGCCAGGCCTCGAAAGGCTTCGGCTTCTGCTCGTATTTGTCGACTCAAGCAGCCACGATGGCCATTAAAGGTATGAACGGCCACTGCCTCAGCTTAACAGCTACAGCTACATAGTGACCTAGTGGTTTTGTGATCCGCAGGTTCTGGGTTTAGACCTTGGGAATGTCGGGGTCTAGATTGTAGGTTTAGGGCTCTGGGATTTTCGTCTGAGGCGTCGGGTTCGGGTGTAGACTTTTCGAGCTTTAGCTGTTTGAGGTTCGAGGTTTGCGCTTCAGTGATTCAAGTTGTCGCATGCTGGCGGGTTTGTGCAGGCTTTCTGAGTTAGAGTTTGGGGACGCACGGGGGCTGATAGTCTCTGGTTGGTGCTGCTCCAAGTTATTCAAAAAGGGTGACGCGCAATCTTCCGAAGAAATAACAAACGTGCTTCTAAATGGGAGAAACCACATTAGCTTTGGAGCTTGTGCCATGTTGGCTCCAGGGAAACCGTTCGCATAATCGACTATTTACGTCAACAGGGCCCTATGTGAGAGCCTCATTCATTCTATACCTGGGCCTTACTGTGTAATTCTTGTTTTGGAAAGTCAGGCCCGAAGGAAGTACAGCATGTGTTGGACAAGTCTACTGTATCCCGTAGAGGCAACTGGACCTATAATGATTTTGAGCCCAGTGTGCGACACGAGGCTTCGACACCAAGCAGGGCAAGTTCTTGAAAGTCACCATCAAGAAAGGCGAGGAACAGTGCCTCGTCGCCTATGCATATCATATGTATGTGTATAGATATATATATATATATATGTATAGATAGATAGAGTGGAGTTGAGACACTGGGGATCAAGCAATTGTTTTTTCAGGTTCCTGGCATAACTGCAGGCTAACAGGCTGCCTTAAATGTAAGGGACAGGGCCAGCGGGTTAGAATCCGGGTTCTGAAGTGGTGTTGTTGGGTTTACAGGGCTTGGCATCGTAGGCTTCCTGCCGAGAGTCTACGGCTATAGGTCGTTCGTTTGATTTCGGGTTTGCAGGTTGCCATATTATGTCTCCAGTTCCAGCTGCAGGAAGACAGTACCCTAAACCCTAGACTCTCCATCGAAAGATGTCCATTTTCCATAGGCGAACACTTGGCCAGTAGCTGTCATTCACTGCAAACCGTGAGAGGGTGTTGGGCGCGCCTGGCAGTTAGGATCGCACCTGCCATTAAATCCACTTTCCGCGGTGCTACAAGCCAAGTATGTTCAGCCACTGCATTCTGGCTTCAGCGCCTCGGAACTTGTATAGATCAGCTTAAAAGTTTAATAGGAAGAGGACGTGGAGAAGGGGATGCAGGTTTGGGCACACCCCACCTCCTCTCAAGGTATCACGCATAATTGCGGCCTTATGCCCCTAATCTGTAAATGTGTATGTATGTATATATGTAAGTGTCCCAATCAGCCTGGATCTTAGGTACAACCCGGATGCAGTCTCGGCACAGAACGTCCCGGTGCCAGCCCCAGCGGCTAGACGGTTAGACGAGTCAAGGGCTCAACCCTGCAGAAACCTGGAGCCTGAAGCCCTGAAACCAACCCAGACCAACATGTGTAGTACCTTCTCTCGGATAGCTGCTGCGATAACAGCCTACTGGTTTCTAGTCAGGGTCGTATATAGTATGGTGAAGCGTCGAGGTAACTCCGGAGCCAAACCTGGGGTCATGTTGGCGATTTGCCCGAACAGAGATTCGAAGAATGCCGGGATAATCGAGCTGGACCAGACCCCTTCCTTATCGAAGGCTCGGAACTAGTAGTGGCAGCCTATAGCAGCAGTGGTAGCGCTCTTCGTCATACCTGACAATGCCGCTCCTTGCACGCAAACACTTCAGGCTTAAGCGTAGCTTCCTCGGTACGACTTGGGGTTTCATTCTTGACCAGGGATCATATCGAAAAGGCTTACAGTGTAAAGTTATGCTTACATGCATGTTTACAGTATGTTTGCATACTTACAAGGCCAGGTTGGCAGATTGTTCGTACGGCATCATGCATGCCTGTTGTTTCAGGTTTAGGTACGAAGAACTGGCAGCTCTCCACGTAGCATCTTCGTGCTCTCTGGACTCCTGGACCCCTAATCCTAATGTATCTTAACATCTTACAACCCGAACCCATAGCAAGCCTCGAGCCCCTGGCATTGACGGTGAGTTGCGGTTCCCTGGACTGGATCCCGAATCCCCTGGGTTTGAAGGCTAGTCTCGCAAGTTAACGGAGCTGAACTGTTGGCGAGCTTGAGGCCTTAAGGCAAACTTGTTTGGGGATCTATGAGGCTTCCTATACGGTTACTATGAGGGCTCTGTTCGGGTTCAGAGATTTTGAGGGTTCTTCTAGTGCCGAGAGGGTATAAGGCTTCAGTGATGTAAACCCCGCGAAGAAGTATGGCAACCGTCATTGCAGGATTGGGCGCGCTACCTGTACTGAGATTTACATCAGTCAGGTTAGGGATAGCCTTGTTAATCCTGAAGATGACGACAGTAAGAGCAGTAGCAACTTGTACATCCACCCTATCAACGTGAGTAGCAGCAAACCTGTACAGCCTTGACCTCCAAACCCGGAAACCCAAAAGAGCCCTCTAAGGCCAGAGGCCACGGCTTGGGCTCGGAGTTTAGGCTGTGGGAGTCAGTGGCTCAGGTGCAGACGGGAGCGACATCCACAACTCCAGCCATCGTTGGTCGCCTGCTCAGTTGCTCAGGGTAGAATCCCTGTGAAAAATCATATCACCTTTGGGAACCCTATTTAAAAGAAAAACCGCAAACTCTCGAAGGGACCTTACAAAGCCCCAAAGCTCAAGGCCTTAAGGTATTGGTTTAGGTTCTGAAGACCCAACTCTTCAAGCTTTGGGACTCATAATTAGTTGAGCTTTGGCTACCAGCTGCGAGGCATACTTCTGGATAATAGGATAATCAGATCAGAACAGATCAGAACAGATCAGATCTTGGGTTTCGGGGATGAGGATTGCTGTTTCGCGACTAGCTTAGTGGGTTTTCGGTGTTGGAGCTAAGGGGTTTCGGTGAGGAATGCCAGGGTATTTGGGTTACGGATTGTTGTTATTTTCGTTCTGCAACTTGAATCTTACAGTCTTGCAGGCACCGGGTCCTTCAGCATTTTTTGCATGTCATGTGGTACCTTCCAATACCGCAAACCCTACACCTCAGTTAGTTCGATCTGCTGATCCTGGCAGCCCACACCCTAGACCCTGAAACTGTGCGTCGAAGCACTTACCTGACCTCACACACCCCTCATACTAACCCAACAAGCCCCAAGACACAGTTCTCAACTTTCTTGCGCCTGCCTCGAGAACTATTCTCAAGCCTTATGTTCCAGGCATCCGAAGTAAGACTATAGCATCCGCGTGATTTCGACGTCTAAGCTAGAATTACTAGAGGATGTAAATGCCCAGCTGACTGAATCCTGTACCCTGGGAGCCCTAAACCCTGGTCCTGGCCCAACCTCTGGGCCTTCCGACTGTGGATTGCGGACGGAAAAAGGAGCTTCAAACAAAAAGCAAGTTTTGGTTGTCTTCAGAGCTTAAGGCTTTTATAATGTTTTGTTCTTGAAGCTTACTGTTTCTCGGCATGTGTTGAGCCTTTCTGCCGTTAATTGTCGCAAACCCTGTTGTAACCGGTCAAAGTATACCCCACATCTTGGGTGCCTCCTCGACACACCCAGAACCCCAATCCGGAGCCTGGCACCCTTCCCCTAAATGCTCCTAAACCCAACAAAGCTTCAAAAACTCACCGTTTCAGCCTCTTACCAGGCGTGCAGCCCACCGTCGCCATGGGTGTGGACTCCTCCACACTGGCTGCGGCAGCTTCGTCGGGCAAGCTTGTGAAGGCCCGGCGGAGGTTTCAGAGTGAAGGGGTGTAGGGTTCCAGGGATGGGGGGATTTTGGGGGATCGAGGTCTTCCGGGATGTGAAGTTCGACTTTTTGGCCTTAGAGTTTAGGGACGTCGGAAAGGTTGCAGGGTTGTAGCACTTCAGGGTTTTCGTTGGTGGTGTTTAGTTTTCAGCCCGAGTATCTAGTCTAAAACTGTGGGGTTCTTGTGCCAAGAAGTACTGTATTGGCGGAACTGCTGAAACGGCCCAGGAACTGCTCTGGAGGTTCCTCAACCCTGAAATGTTGATTGTTGATTGGAAGTGTTCCGGCTGGCGACGGCCCCACTTGATCTATTCTTGTGCTTTCGGAAGACTCTTGTTGGCGTGAGCCCTTACTTTCTTCGCAACATCGGGCCAATGAGCATGAGAGCCACAAGGATATCAAGCAGTAGATCTTCTGGCCAAATCCCTTATGGTGAACCCTAGAAAGACGGAACATGGATTCAGGATGATTGGGCATGAGGAGGATTAGGTTCCGGATGCATCTACGCAACTTTCAAGACCTTTCTTGGTGTTTGCGATCCCAAGCCCCAGCCCGGCACCTTTATCAAACCATTTGTTGCTGCGCTGCTTTTTACTACTAAGTACTGAACCCTTATCGGTGTCTAACGTACACCCAGTTTTCTCGCATGACTTGCTTGCTACTGCGCAAAATGCCCCTACTAAAGCGCGGAATCGCACACCCCTAAACCCAAGTGCCTAATCCTCTACAGCCCAAGCCCCTTTGATGCAAGGCCAGTCCGACGCAACCGCCGGCACCACTGGCACTACCTGGGCTTGGGCCTTAGAGTTTCGGGTGGAGGGTCAATCGAGGAAGGCTCGATTTCATGCAGGGTCTTCCTCAAGGTTGCCTGAGATGTGTATAGAAAATCCCGATCCAATTCGTATGGCGTCGAGATTAGGTTCCGAAGTCTAGGAGCCAGGGTTTACAAGTCTGGCTTGACAGAGTGTAGAGTTCGCGGTTTAAAGTCATTGTGCATGGATGTGGGTATCTGCCAAACTACACCCCAGACATTAAGAATATTAGCATCTAGACGAGAACTCCAATATGCTTTGTAACAGAAAGCTTCCGCCTTATGCCTTGTCTAAAAGGAAGCGCCATGTAACAGAAACTCTGGTCTTAATGCTGCCAGCCAGCAGAAAACCGTCTGCAATATATATATATATATATATATTTATTTATTTATTTATTTATTTATTTATTGATTTATATTTATTTATTTATTTGTTTATTGATTTATTTGTCGATACATACAGCAAAACAACGTACTTTGGATGTTCTGCTAAATCTGACTTCCAAGCCAACAAGGAGAAGCCAGATATCCTGACAGTTTCAGGCTGGCAGGTTATGATTCAAAACACGCCTCAACCGCATTGGGCTTGCAGATTTTGGGTTCTTAAGGTTACGGGTTAGAGTGGAGTCCTTCGGGATTCCGGGATTGAAACCAGAAAGCCTATGCATGAAGTGTCGCACAAGGCTTCATTAGGGAGGTTGTGGGTTTAAGGCCCGGGTATATGGGTAAGGCTTACATAGTCACCGAGTATCTGAAACACCGTACACCTCAACACCCGAACTGACGAACGCCAGCCTGAAGCGTTTATGAACACCCCAAGCGCTAGACCCTGACCCTAAACCTTCAAGCCCGCAGCTCAGGACACCATAAAACCCTGTCTCAAGCCGTGAAGCCTCTGACACCCTCACTCTCTTCAACCAGAAGCGAAGAAGAAGCACGATCGACGCCAATACCAACACCAAGCTAAGTCCTTGACCTGCAACCTTTGTCTCGCAAAACACTCGAAGTCCAAATTTCCTTCCAGCAACTGAAGCCGATCAGGGCCGGCGAACCCGGACCAGGTCCGCATGGGGTCCTTGGGGTTTTGTGGAAGTTCTGGTGAGGAGCGTGGAATTGTTCAGGGATGTTGGGAGTTCGTTTGGGTCTCACTTCACAAGATAGGTTTGTCTGATTTTGGGGGTCGGGGTTCGCAGCTTCTCGGGTTTCGAGGCCGATCAGGCGTTCCAGCTTGCTTCTTCAGGAAAAAGGGCCTTCAGGGTGTCGCGTGTCGGCGTCGGGGCGTTCGTTTCTTCAGATTACTCTTGATTGAGGGGTCCTTCTACCAGCAGACTCTGACGAGAAGACGGGACTTCACACCGTAGCCTCTGGCACAGGAAGCTGAGAGAGCTGTGCTGCGCGAGGCACGATTGTGGGTGTCCGAGTTTACGGGTAGTAGTTTAAAGCTCGGGTCTCGCGTTTAGTTCAGATTTGTAATTCGGGATATATTGTTTGGCCGTTGAATAGCGTTAACGGTTTCGTGATCATCTGTTCTGTCTGCATGGCAATGATGATAGGTAGGTCGAAACAGGGTAGTGCTCGTTCACCGTAAGTAGGTCAAGACCCGAGGAATAGCAAGCGCAATGCTGTTGACGCTGCCTGATGCACGTGCTCACGAATCAGTTTGCCGATTGGTGTGGAGACAATAGGCTTGAACTGTGTTTCTAGACCGGGTTGTGGGTGGAGAAGCTGATGCAACACTGGTAAGTCCACCTTAGGATGTTTTAGTTGGGATCAGGCCAAGCTCAGGCAGGATCCAAGACGACGAGTGACTAGTGCCGCCAAAGGTACTGTGCTGACCCAAAGGTGTAAAGACCGAGGTCATTGCACAAGGTGGCAGGATAGCACACATTAACGGTGAAAGAAGCATTGCATGTAATCACGCACAGCAGTACATTCAGCACAAGCCATCATGAAAACTTCCAGAAACATCAAGATGTTAAAGCTTTGCGAGGCATCAGGGTCTGCCCCTGCACCAGTAGATCCAGTAGTCGCGTACAGTCATAGTGACTTCCGATTGCTAGTTGCTGGTTGTTGGTTGCATCATTACCCTACCGGTGACACGAGTTCGTACGATAGACATTGCCCTCAGCTCATGTAGTTAACCGATCCGCGAACGCTTGTCCCTCGACGGGTCCCAACTTGAAAAGAACCAAAGCCTTGGCAACTGCCAGGTGTTCTCATCCCGTTGACAGCGTCTCGTAAGATGTGAGCGGTTCTGTCAACCAGCGATGTGGCGGAATGTAAAAAAGAGCAGACTTCAACTTTTTCTTGAGACGGTTCAGTGGGTTTGAAGTTGTTCTAGATCCACTACCTGATCTGCAACACTTATTCCAGACTCCCTGAGCCAGCCCGGACGACCCGGAAATTGTTTTGCAATCCGAGTCTCTGAAGTTCTATTCTTGCGAAACGTCAGAAGAGGAGGCCTAAAGGTGCTGTGGTCTAGCTTATAACATACATATGGACAGATTGGGAGAGAGAGGGAGAGACAGAGAGAGGGAGAGAGAGATATAGATAGATAGATAGATAGATAGATAGATGGATAGATGGATAGATGGATAGATGGGTAGATAGATAGATCGATAGGTAGATAGGAAGATAGATAGACAGACAGACAGATAGATAGATGAACAAACAGATGGATAGATGGATGGAGAGACAGGCAGATAGATAGGCAAATAGATAGATGGATAGGTAGATGGATAGATGGGTAGATAGTAAAATAGACTGGTTGAATGATAGATAGACACTTTTAACTATGCACTCTTTTCTGTGGTTTGTTCAAGCATATCTAAAGCACGACGATGGGCCTGCTACCTCTCAGTCCATTGTCCATGTATCCTACAGTCAGTCTTCCCTACCCAACATGTATACCGCTCGCCCCAACTGAGCTACTCAACCCTACACTGTCCTACACCGCTTCAGTCCTCAATCTGAAGCCAGACCGAAGCCGCAAATCTGATATGTGTCGAAGCGATGCAAAAAACCCATTGCTCAAAGTCTTCCCGCTTGTTTTTGGGCAGGGGCCAAGCTCGTCACAACAGCGATAAGACTGGTTCTACATAGCACAGACAGATAGGTCGTGGTGTCTAGCTTCTGGATGTTACATCGGATTTTCGGCTTCTTTCGCCATCAGCCTGAACTGGAATCCCAACCAATGACTGAGAGCAGAAGTGGAGCAAGATCCCAAGCAGTTCCCAGCACCGCCTCTTCGGCGTGCTTGTTCTCAGTGTTTAACGTTCTGGTGATTCCCTTCCTGGATGGTTGCAAAAGAGGCCCGCAAAGCCTGAACCCTTCACTATGCCGGGCTTCCTTCAGCCTGATTGTTCTTCTCACGAAGCGGCACCGCAGCTGAAAGAATTCAGGGAGTCAGATTGAAGCAAGTCGAACGATATCGAGCCCTGTTTAGGATGTAGTGTCCTTGGAGCAACTCTATCCGAAACTGAACAGTGCAGAGTCTGCCTCGACTCTTTTGAGGGCGGCCTGTTCGCCCAATGCCCAAAGATCCAAGTGTCTCCCTCCATCAGACAGCCCAAGATCCCGAGCCAGAAGCCCACAAACCTTAAGTAGCACACACTCCGAAGCCCGACTCTACGACCCTAAACCCCACCAGCTCTCGGATTTAACCCCCTGAGCAATTACAGATGACGTCCGTCGCATCGGGGCCATGACGATGTGTCGGGCGGGTTGTCGTGGCTGATGAGGCCGCCCTGCTGGGCAAGGGGTTGATGGTTCTTTTTGGCTTCTGCATCAGACTTTGTGAGGAGCCTGGTGAACAGAGCAAGCCGCATTGCAGCATCAGACATGTCGTAAGCCGTAAAAAATCACCAAACGACACCTTGAACTGTCTTCCTGTGAACAAGAGCTTAGCAGACACGCATCCGACCGACCCCGCAAGCACTCCGGGCTCGAAATCCTGATTACACTCCTTTTAGAAATTGATTTCGAGTTGAACATCGTCACTTCCTGATCGCCGCCACAGAATTCGTTTGGGACTGTAAGCCTTTGTTTGGGAGGAGCCAACCCGCCCCCAACCCTAAGCTCGAAGCTGTACGAACTACAGCCTGAACCCCTCCTTTTACTGAAAGGAGTACTGTAGCGCCTTGTAGCAGCCTTCAGCGTAAAACTGGCAGCAAACCCTCTTAGAACCGATTCATATTTTCCCTAGCAGTTACTCCTCAGTACTCGTACTGAGAGCTGCAGAGGCCAACAGAGCCTTCGGGCAACCCGCCGCGGCCGCCGGGTCTACCGGAGGGCCAGGCAACTGCTATCGGCTTTAGGGATCAGCGCTCTATGGGGGCTTTCAGGGGCTGGGGCTCTTGTAGTGGATTTAATGGGGAGTTATCGGGGAGTATAGGTTAATCATGCAGGTTTTTAGGGTTTTATGTTGGTATTGGGATTCCGAGTTTGGTATGCAATCTTGTTGAGGTCAGGTTGTCGAGTTTCGGGTAAGTATGAGTTTTAGGTTCAGGAGTAAGGTGACTGGTATGTACGGTATGTATCAGCAACTTGTGACACTGCTAGTAGTAGTAGTAGTAGTAGAAGTAGTAGTAGTAGTAGTAGTAGTAGTAGTAGTAGTAGTTGTAGTTGTTGTTGTTGTTGTTGTTGTTGCTGTTGTTGCTGGTGTTGCTGTTGTTGGTGTTGTTGTTGTTGTTGTTGTTGTTGTTGTTGTTGTTGTTGTTGTTGTGCCCTCCGGTCCAAATGCGAAAACCTGAAAAAGCCCAGGGAAAGCTCCAAATCCGAAACCCCCGCACAATCTGCAAACTCTGTGTCCGTCGTCCGCTGAGGCTGCACCGCCCACCGCAAAACCTTCGTCATCGACACCCAAAGCCCTAAATCCTAACGCCCTCCGCCAAACCCCCTCAGCTCTAAAGGCCCAAAATCCTAGAAACACCTCAAAACGTGCAGAGAGGAAAGACCACGTCTCGTCTCCAACGCCAAGCTGCGAAGCCTGAGCGAAGGCCGGAAAAGGTCTATGGCTTGGGATTTAGGGAGGTTTAGAGTTTGGGGTTTCATGAAGTTTAGGTGGTAGGACCCGTCGGCCCTAAAAACGGGGTCCTGGAGTTCACACCGCAACGACCTCTTCTCCTGGATAAAGTCCAACATGTACCAACAGGAGTCTGAACAACTCTTCACGATGTTTGCTCCTTCTCGTCTGGGGTTCAAAGTTGAATAACTCCAAATCCCGCTCTTATTGTTGAGGCTTGTGTATAAGGGTGTAAGGCTGGGGCCCTGGCGTCTGTACGGGTTCGAGCCTCAGGTTCAGGGGTCAGGTGTTTGTCTTAAGTTTGGCTCAAGCCTGCGTCTTGGTGCTTGCGAAATTGAGTGAACGGGGCTTCTACGTAGCGGCTCTTCGAATTATGGGCGCTGGAAGGTCGTAAACCCCACGGCGCAACGGCTGCATCCTGAACCCTGACAGTTTAAAGGGGTTCAGGGCATAGTTCGGATCCTCGCCGTGGGCCCACCCAACGCACAGAAGACACCCCGAAACTCAGAAAGAGGTTGTCGGGGGTAGCAGGAAACGGGGTGAGGTCCCTTTCATAAGGAGGCTTGAAAACGCATGATCATGCAGGAATATTTCTGCGTTAGATTAGATCTCGCCGGAACATTTGTAGGCGGAGCTTTGACGGTTTGCTCGATCTCAAGACTCAAGAATCGCATTGTGTAATCTTGAAGATTCGCCACGCAATCTATGCTCGAAGGATCTTTGAGAGTTGCTTCTTCTTGGCTTAGCGAGACACCCTCGAACCTAAACCGAGACAACGTAGAACAGACCGCGATAAAGCAGAACAAACCGGGACACAGCACACAGCAGAGACCAGGACAAAGCAGGACAAACCGGACAAAGCAAGCAGGACAGACCAGGACAAACCGGGACCATGCAAGCAGGACAAACCCGTGCTGTCCTGCTTGCCTTGTCCCGGTTTATCTCGCTTGGAATGATGCTTAGACTCTTGCTTAGCATGGTCCGGCTCGGAAGACCCGTTTTTCGGGACAGGGACTGTCTAGAAAGGCTTCGGTCACCCTCGCGCAATTCCCGAGGTTGATGTGCTGTTGCGGTCAGCGCTCGGAGGAAACATTTGTTTCTACCGAGATGCTACCGGGGGCGCATTGCGCCCTTGTTGTAGTGATACCTCGGATGCGTTCGAGCACGTTCACGTGGCTTCGCGCAGAATCCGGAGCAGCACCAGGCCCTTAAATCCGCTCCCCCCGCTAGTCCTGCTCTGGCTAAGTGTCGTAGTCAGCATGTAGCCCGAAACCATTTAACTGCCGCGTGTTCATTAAAACCCCGTTTTCCCACCGAATCTATCTTAGCCCCCGACGTATCCTTCCTTGCAGCTCAACGGCTGCAAACCCGATTCATAGACGTTGGTCAGGATCACACAAAAACCAATGTACACCCAAAGCGCTTCGAACTCCTTGAAGTCTCACGCCTCAGAGCCAGCCCCCAGAAAACCCCTGCATATTCAGTCGTCTTGGGTTTCAGGCCTGGCGTGTTTCCGTCAGGGTTTGCGGTTTTGGTGTTGGCTTCGGTCGTAAGGGAACAAGTTGTGCATTTCTGCTTTCGGGTTGTGCTTTGGCTTTATTCCGGCTTGCGTTGAACGTTTTTGGGTATGTTAGGAGGGGAGTTGCCAGCAGGCCCAGCAGATGGACGAGCTTCCAGGGATTTTGGCGAGGAGGCGTGACCAGCAAAATAAGCGAGACCTGAGCCCCAAACCATACACCCCTAGCCTGATGCCGAAACCTTCAACTTGAAACCCTGCGCCCTGACCTGCAAACCCAAATCTGATTCAATTCCGAAGCTCCCTGCACCTTTCCGTAAGCTCCGAACCCGAGAGCTCAGACACTGCCGACAAGTTGATATCTCAGACCAAGCTAGCCAGCATCTGAGCTTGGTTTGTGAAAGGTGTATTGTAGGACGTGGGGCTGACTAGATGTTTCCCTAGTTAGGAATGGGTTAGCGGCTGGACGATTGGACGAGGTCCACATCACGGATCCCGTAGGTAAATTCTGACTCACATCTCCTAAGTTATCATCTCAGCTCGCTCGCTTAGTCGTCTCATCACCCACAGTGTCTTTGTCACATGTCATGACATCTGATCCTGGGCCTATCTAGGATGTCGGGCTTGTGCAGGGCCTGGTGTATTTGAGCCCTCGTGATCAAAGCGCGAATATCAACAGTCTTGAATCGAATCTCCACACCCGTTCAGAGAGGGTGGATTTGCATCAGGACTGGGTCCTTACGGCATACCCTCTACAGTGGAGTGCCCCTGGCCAGCGCGGAGCATATTCTTCCCCGTCTTGCACATACAGCACACCACGGGGGTTCGAAGTATCTACTCAGTCGAGAGTGAAGCTTCGATTAGGTTACGATTATGGTTTGTGTCGCGCATGTACGAATCATCCAGATAATAGCTAGGATCCCTTGGCACCTGCTTCCAGTGGAGTCCCAGGCAAGCGCTGGCCGGTCAGGCTTCTGAGCAATGAAGCTTTCGTCCAGCCGCAGTAAAGCCCCGCAGGCCCCAGGCCCAAAGTAACGCCGACGATGCCGGAACCCTGAGCCGCAGACCCCGTCTCCATCCCCTAAGTTTGAATCACCACAGGACACCGAAGGAGCCGCTGCTCGGCCCGGGGCTCACAACATCCTCGTGGCAGTGAGGTGGCTCTGTCTACAACGCTTCGGGTTTAGGGAGTGTAGGCCTCACCCCAACCGTAACCAACCCAAGCACCCTAAACCTTCACGACTTGTTCCACGGACCCCACAACCCTAAAGGCATAGACCCGAAAGCCATAAGCTCGACAACCCGACGCCCTTAGCCCTAAATCCGATAAGCGGACACCCGAAACCCTTCACCCGAATCTTAACATCGTAAATTCCAAAACCGGACACCCTGAAGCCCCAAACCCGTCTCAGACTCTCTGGGTTGCGGATGTAGATGCCTCAAGTCTGCAGACACTGCATTCACGTGTCCAGGGGTTGACAGGTATCCTGCTAGGTGTCTGCGCAGTGACAGTCATTGTTTTTAAACACTGGTCCTACGACATAGGGAAATCATGTCAACAGCGGCAGCTGAGCCAGAAGCTTTATACTGTTGTGACTCCAGCTGCTACATGAGTGGGTACAGAGCAGCTGCGCACACTTGGGCATCCATGCTATGCTCCGTTTGCACATGCCGCGGGAGCGGCGCTGGGAACTGGAGCCCATCTTGCCAACCTGTGGCTTAGTGCAAATGCTGCAGCTTCTAACGGAGGACTGCAGCCCCAACTGGCATGTAGACTAGACGTCCATAGAATCTTTTGGGTTTGGTTTCAGGGTTTGCGGGTCTAGGAAATGAAGGTCCAGAGTGTAGCATTTGGGAATCCCAAGCAAGGTCGCGTATCGCAGGTTCACTAAAGGCTGAGAGCAGCAACTCGACTCTGGATCCAATGCAACGGAGGGAGACCAGCAACTGCCCAAACGCCTCCAGGCATTCCTGGGCCGAACCCTCAGCCCGACACTGAAACGACCTGAAACCTTAACTGGAAGCCTCTATTTACAGTCCGAAAGCCTCAGCAGTGACTCCAATAGCATGTGCCGGAGGTGCCGAGCGCTTCTCCCCCAGGAGCGAGTGACTGGAGGTGGGATGGTGTTTCGGTGTTCGGATTTTTTGTTCTTATGTCGTTCGAGGGGCGGTTCGGGTTCCAAGGCCTCAGGAAATCGGAGTACCGTGCAGCACCTGCTTGTTGCAAAGGCTCGCTCCAGTTGCATGAGGATGTTCCTCGCCAGAGTGTTGTGAGTCTCTGCAGGGTCTGAGCACACACTGCTTGAACTGAACCGCATGGTCCAGCAACTGTTTTCAAGCTGCGGGCAACAGAGCCGGACAGCTTTAGGGTGCAAGGCTCATTTCCAGATGTCTTTCGCACAGTGTTGCCGGCTGAATTACTATTATTGGTTTGCACGTGTTTGGTGTGAGGCCTTTGGGACCGCAATGCCGTAGTATATGAGTTGGGTCAATGTGTGAGAAGAGAGGCCACGCCATCATCAGCATCGCGAACCGCACCACGGTGATCCTGGAGGATTTGCCGAACAGTAGCAAACTTAAAGCTTCGTTCAGATATCAGGAAGGCGGAAGTGTCAGTCTTTCTGCGGAGGTTTTGATTTGCGTTTTTGGAGTAGGTTCTTGGGGATGCTATTTGCTGCATGCATCCCCCAGTAGATGAACCGTTATGTCAATAAGCTTATCCAGGAACGCAACATGAAGGTGACAAATACGTAAACCTGCGGCCTATAGGCGTTGCACTTGAAGGACTGATTCACGTTATTGTTCCCAAACGACGAATGAATTTGTCGGGTATTTAATAAAGCACGTCCATACCACGCCGGCCGCTTTATAGGTTGGTGTCAAGGCTTGTGCAGGAAGCCGCCGGAACCCGAGAAAAGCAAAGATGGACCCTGTGCGATGCACAGGGCGATTTGCAGTGATGGATGGCATGCTTGCAGATACACCCCTCGGCCCCAAACCGTACATTTGGGGTTCACAGGTTAGGGTTCAGGGGTTGAAGGCCCGAAGCTGAAAGAGTTCTGGGTTTTGGGTGAGGGCTTAGATGAGGCTCAGGCTCTTGAGTTCTAGTACGTTTTAGTGTTGGCGCTTAGGGTTTACTTCTCTACCCGAGCGATAGGATTTAGAATAAAGTTTTGTGCTTGAGGTTTATGAGGTTTAGACGTTACCGGGACATTTGTGGAAGCAGCGAGCAGCAGAGCTAGGAAGACAATGCAGGCAAGATATATCAAGCACGTGACAATAACTACGGCCAGGTCAGGTGCAGATTTACAAACCCAGAGACATGGCCCTCAAAGCCTAAGCTGTAAACCGCCAACCCCGCTGAAAGGACCCGCACACCACTGCGGCCGATGACTATTTACGCCGGGTGCCAGGATGACACTTCAACATGCCTCAGTATAGCTGGTGCTTCGGGAGGAAGGCATTGGCTTAAAAGACAGGTCACACAGAGGGGGCTTTTGAAACACAGGATCGCCCCGAAGACATCTATGATAAGGGGGGATTTTGACAGGAGCCCCTATAAGAAGGACCTTGTCATGGTTCGACGTCGCTTTGTAAGCTCTCTCAAAGATTGCCGGCCGAAGCTCCAAAGGTTGAAATGCTTGTTGGGCTGTGGGAATGTTGAAATTTGTAAATATGTTTTGAGCGTACAGCGGAATCATTAGACGGCAACGAGGAGTTCCGAGGAACCAGATGTTTGTGCGAGGATCGCCAGTTCAAGGAGTAGGAGTATGAAAGTATGCACGCATGAGGTTTGAACAGCCCAGCAAAGTATTAGGGTTCAGGGTTTATAACTAACCAACCAAAAGTGAGGTCCCAGCATGCCTGAACATCATACCCCGATCACTAGAGCAGCATCGGCTAAATACCCTTACCGCCCTGACACTAAAGCCCCCACTCACAGCTTCCTAAGCCCTGAACCTCAAACCCTAGAAGCTCTAAGCCCTAAACCAGCAGCAGAAGAAAGCGGACATAGACATTTGTAAAACGCTAACCCCACTTAACTCACTTAACCCTAAAACCTTCTTCTGAAGACGCAAAGATGAATATCGTGGCCTGAGGTCTGAACAAGTCCAAGGAAAGGCGATATCACTTCGATCAGGCGCAGCTCTCCCTTGGGGGTGCAGTGCATTCAGTACCGGCTCAAGAATTTCGGCATAGTCAGTCGGCAGCGATCGCGAAATCCTCGCGAATACTGGCTCGTGTCTCCGTTTTAGGGTCGATATTTGACCTCAGGGCAGGGAGCCTTTCATCGCCCATCCTACATTATCTAAAGCCTTATGCACAGAATCTCAATCATTGAAGGTCTGACAATAGGGCAAACAATGCTTTGGGATGAGTTTTTTCTGCGTTTTAGAGTTTAGCTTCCATGGCTGGAAGGTTTGAGGGTTGTGCAGTTCAGCCCGTCGGAAAAAGACTATCGGACGTGCTTTTAATTTTGTCAACTTTGCAAACTCAAGAAAAGGATCGGGACGCCTAGCCCCAGTGCCTAATCGGAATTCGCACATACCGGGCGGAAAATCTCCACCAACCTTCATAAAAGCGAACTGTCCAGATTCGACAAAACTAAGCTACTGAAAGCCTGTGTTAACCCTGTGCGGCATTTTCAGCAAGCTGGCGTCCGTCCTAAGCCGCACAAACCCTGCCCAGGCTTGCGACGAGACCGCCCAGAACCTTGAGGCCTCGTCCTTTCTGAGCGGAAAGAGGTCAAATCGTACTGCTACGAGTACCAGGACCCTGTTTTGGCCCTAGTTCTCTGGAGCAAGTGCGCAACAGCATGTGCAGTACGTAGTACAAAGAACGGCAACAAGCATGAGTGCCGTGCCCTCACTGCCGACAGACCACAGGCGAACCCTTATAGAATGATCAGCATTCTAGGTGCCCAAATAGAATCCAGCCGTGAGAATAGTGATCATAGCGCAGACCACTGGTGTGAGTAGCCTGGCCGGTCTTGAACATAACACAACAAGACCCCTCGAATTTTGCGTCGTGGAGGGTCTAGAAGAGGGACCCCGGGCCCTGAACCAAAAGCTTCAAAGGACCTCTTGAGCCTTTAGTAGCTCCAGCCCCGAAGCCTAAACCGCAAGAGTCTTAATCCCAAAACCTCTAAAGCCCTACTTTGTAAACCTTCCATCCATAAGAACACCCCGAACCCTGAGCCCTACACATCTTGAACCCTCAGTACATATTGTTAGAGCCCTCTGAATACCTTCGGTGGCAGGTCTACGAGCGGACGACGCGCTTCCTGATTCCCAGTGCAGCGGCCCCGGGGTTGTGGTGTTGTCGTCGGTGCCCGGCGAGGGTGCCGGAGGGGTGGGCCGGTGGAGAGGCTGGGGGGGCGTTGATGTGTTTTTGGGCTTTAGGAAATTTTCGGATTTAAGGATTCAAGCTTCGGGTTTTGTTAGGGCTTAGGGTTTGGGAAAGCTTGCTGGGTCTGGGACGTACACCGATTGTAGGGCTTTCTGCTTTTGGGCCCCGCTTGGGGTTGGAGTCCTCGGCGTTCAGAAGGAATGTAAGTTCGGGGTGCAGGAGATAAGTATCTTGAGGGCCATAGTATGACGCCTACATGCATTCGCCGGTACATCCTGCTGCGCAAGCGCTACATGTACTACAGGGGCATTTCGAGGCTTCACGCTTACGGTTCAGGGTGCCTTAGGACTGTGGTGTGAGCTCCTGGTAAAGGTTGAGGTCAGATCTTGACATTGCTGGATGTAAAGGGTTACTGCTTTCAGGCTCGTAGTCCTCTTATCATTAGCTCTGGTATGCGAGTTCGGGTGTTACAAGCTTTTGTTGCGGTGTTTACACAGTCTTGCTTACTGGCAGCAACATGTATGTGTATGTATGTATGTATGTATGTATGTATGTATGTATGTATGTATGTGTATATATATATATGTATAACTAGTTATTTTTACATACATATTAATATTAGTATTAATATCTATAGTTCTATTTATATTCATATGAATATGACTATATAAATAAATAAATACACATACCTATATGTATGTATGTATGTATGTATGTATGAATGAATGGTCACGTACAAAATTCATTCTCCTAGAATCCTACAAGGAACGGCTTCAACGGGAATTCCCTGTTTACAATGGAAATCTAAATCAATTTCCGTTTCCAAGACCGGCAAGCCCCAAATCATTGATGCCATAACCTTCCCGCAAGCCTAGACCCATAAACGGCCAAATCCAGAAAGCCTGCACAGAGCGTGTTTGCGCCTTTTCGCTGTAATCCTAAACCCTAAGACCCTGAAGTGCTAAAGCCCTAAACCCATGATACACTCTCGCTGTCTTCAAGCCTGCAGCTCAAGGTCATACAGGGATTCAATGCCACCGTCTTCGCTTATGGCGCGACCAGTGCGGGTAAAACCCACACGATGCTGGGCCCCGCGGTTCTGATTTGATGTTTGGACTCAAGTGTCCGAGGCATTTGGTTTAGGGGGTCTTAGGGTTTATGGCTTATGAGCGATGGGGTTTTCATTCTGTTCAGGGATTTGTAGACTTGTATGCTGGTTCATGGTTGCCTCTGTAGGGGGTTAGTATGTTTCGACATATGGTTGCATATAGAGGAGCCAGAACAGACAGCTGGTAGCTTTATTATCCATGTACACGTCTACAGTGCAAGAGTTTTTAACGCAGGCCAATGAGTCGAGATCGCCGAAGAATCGTTCAAGTTTTCAGTCCTGAATATGGGCCATTCTCGGGCCTGCTTGAGGTCTGATGAGGGATCAAGTCTCAAGTCGCGTAGTCCTTGCAGTGCAGGTTATCCAGGCGAGCCTGGCATCATGCTGCTGACGCTGCGTGATCTTTTCAGCGAGGCTTCGACCGGACGAAGCCGAACCTCTTATCCGCATCCACAAGGTTAATCTTCCATCTGTCTGTGTGCAATATGTGATTGGCACTTCAGCCCGATATCGGAACTGTCACCACCTCTGCGCCGGTCCCGGCCGTTAAACCCAACCGTGTGTCAGCCCCGCTCGCTCTTTAGTGCCTTCGACAGGGTCTCGACAGATTCTTGCGCCTAATTACAGGCCTGCCGCCTGCCAGATGAGACGTGCTTCAAAAACACACGCTTGGTGCATTTGCAGATTCCGTCCAGGTCGGCAGAGCGATTTCATGGGGCAATGGACCCTCTCGGCTCTAAGCTCGTGAGTGTTCAGCCCATGTTCTGCCTTTGCAGGTGGCCAACCAGAAGGACAACAACCACTTCGAGTGCCTGGGATGAGGTTTCGGGTTTTATGGTTCCAAGGTTCAGAGTTTAGGGCCTGCAGGCTTAGGGTGCATTAGAGCAAAGGTGTCGGAGAAAAATGGGGAAGAGCTCCTCGTTCAGGCATCGCCGGTACAGCCAGCAGGTTCCATGATATCAATCCTGAAGTTTACCTGGCTCAGTCAGCAATGCTGGTCGAAATGGCAACCGAGAAGGCTGGTTTAAGAGTCGAGGGCAGCTGAGCTGCTGAGGATCAAGTGCTCCTTCCTGGAGGTCTACAATGAGAATGCTTCTCGGCTGACATAAGGAGAAGCAAATTGATTTCTTTCGACGTTGTCCCTTTAGCTTGTGTCGTACCTGCTTCCGGCTTCAGGTGGGGGTGAGTGGGTTGCGGTGATAAGGTTTAGAGAATTTAGGGAGCAAGGTTGCAGTTGAGGCTTAGGACTGTTAGAGTTCAAGGTTTCGGGCTTACTCGAGGGCGAGGTGCATTTCGGAGTTTGCGTTTTCGATTCGCAGGCTTCATATTGTTTTTGCGCCGGGGGTTCATTTGGGGTTGATCGCTTCGGCAGCTTGGGGTTTAGAGTTCGGTTTAGACATGAAGACGGAGATTAAGTTTTGATCGGCATATAGGGTCCCAAATATTTTGACTGGGCTTTGCGGGAGGGTCTGCTGCAGTGGAAGGTTCTTGCAACTTTACTGGGACCTCTGTTGTGTCGATTTCGGTGGTTTTGCCTTCCGGAGATCTCTTGTTGGGCCCTTCTTTTTGTGCCCCGCCGTACATAGGCCTACGGAGTGGGACTTTCAGTGTAGGACGGAGACAGAGTCACGCGTGGCGCGTAAATAGGCGTAAGCCCTCAACTCAGAAGCCTAAAGTTTAAACCATCAAACCGTAAACCCAGAAGCCGCGGTGTATCCTCAGAGGTCAGGGATCTCTTGCGCCCTGACGGAGACTTCCTGGACATCCGAGAGGACCACGAGATTCTGATCAGACTTCGGGGATTCTGGTGAGAGATCATAGAAGTCTCTGGCCTTTCAAGATCTTTGGGTGCTTAGGTTCCGTCTGTCATAAGTCGTGTTTGATTCGGTCAAAAACTTAAAAACTGCGCGCGTTTGCCAGTGCACGAACCCAACCGGCACCTCTTACGCCAGCTCAGCTGTAGATATCAAGCTCAGGCCTTTGAAGCCCTCACTCAGTGTCCAAGTTCTGGAGGTTTGGCTTCGTGCCTAGGTCTTCGGGCGCAGGGCTCGTTCCTTAAGGTCGAACGCTGTCACTGCGCCCACCACGCTCTAAAAAGGCTTACGCTTCCGCGTCTGACGGCCCTTCTGCCTCCGCTTTCTATCGAATGATTCAGGTGCCTATACATGTCTACCTTTTTCGTAAGGCGGTTCCTAGATCAATAGGCACTTTAGAGTTAGTACTATGTGGGTTCGTGGAGCCGCGAGCCCGTGCACTCAAGACCCGGGTCCACCGAGAAGCCCCAAACCCCGCAAACCCAAAAAACTGTACCCTGAAACCCGCAACCCGATGCGCTTTCGGAAGGACTCGCAGGGTCTTTGGCAAAGGCATAAACCTACCTAAGCCCATTTCCAGATCACACAGACTTAAAGCCAAATATGCCAATTGCTGAAAGGATGGTGTCATTATGCGAATCACCTGGAGAGCCGAGAGAACAAAGTACAGTTTTGCCTGTCATCAACTGTGCCTTGGAGGATCCCGTCAAGGGCATGTGCGTTGCAGGCTGCTGGGCTGTCGAGGATCCAGGATCTAGGGCTTACAGGGTTAGAGCACACGGGTTTCTACAGGGTCTCCGATTTAGGTGAGCCTCAACTCCTAGACCAAGACAAAAGCAAATATGACCGAGGTGGAAGCGACACAAGATATGGGCCGGTAGGGGTTGTGGACAAACTGGGGCTTGATTTGCAATGTTCACCACAAATTTGAGCGTCGCCGTGTGAGACTCCATGTACTGTTTGCCGACCGCATGATCGTGATGTCGTGTTTGCAAACCGTATAGGCTGAATAACTCAGAGATGGTTCAGGGTTGCTCACCCGGGGCTCATATAGATTTGTACGCCATCTTATGCTTGTACACCAGTACCTCCTGTAGCAAGGGTTCATTGTAATCAAACCGTGTTGGTGGATTTGTGGCCTAATTGCCAGAAAGGTCTAGAGTGCAGTGGGTGATTGCATTGATTCGAGCTTTATGGGATCACTGCTCCCCTACGAGCCAGAACGACCATGCCGCAGGCATCAGCGAGGTGGGTGGACTCGAGAGCGCAGAGGAGCACCCGTTAACTTCTTGAGGTTCTGTTAATCCGTATGTCACTAGAACTCTAAATCCTGTAATGGCGTAGATCGGACACCCGAAGCCTAAATTCCTTTACTTTACAAGTGCGAAGGGCCTGCGCCCGGAAAGCGTAGGCACCAGATGACCCAGTCCAGACCCCAGATGCACCATACACACCCTTCAGGATCTTCTGAATATACGTTTATCTGGGTCTGCAGCTGCTATCTTCTATAGGAATCCGCCATATGTAGAGCGAGGCATGTGCTTTAGGAGGGCTGCGACATTCTATTGCGGTGGTTGGAAGGTTCAATATTGACAAGTTGAGTAACCGGGTGGGCTGAGATGTATTAAGGTTGGGATTTGGTAGGATTTCGCACCTAAGTTGGTCCCCTCGTTTGAAGAGCCTGTTAGGCAGTGCCGTCGTCGTCGTTTGTCGGTTGCCCTTTTTTTTTTCTTGGGCTTTCCTAGTGACCACTAAACAGTACGAAAAGGCGCGTCCACACGATTGAGGGTATACTGGAAAAACAAGAGGAACGAACAGCATTTCCTCAATTTGGGCACGCTGAACCGTAGACGCAGTAGCCTGAACAGCAACTTACTTAGCCTCCAACCAGAAACCAGCAACTGCATGAGCGAAAACAGGCCGGCTGGTCACTAGGACTACCAGGTCAAGCCCTAAAAAGCCCGATTTCCTCACCCTTGCCGCCTTGCCTCCAGCCTTACACAGCTTCACGATCAGGAGATCATGGCGCTTCTTCATCAAGGCAACAAGAACCGCACAACTGAGTCTACTGGCGCTAACGCCTCTCAACTGCATTGAGCGCGGAGGGTTTAAGTCTAAGGCTCAGGGTCCAGGGAGTTCCGATGAGGATAGATAGATGGATAGGTAGATAGGTAGATAGACAGATAGATAGATCGCTAGATAGATACATAGATAGATAGATAGATAGATAGATAGATAGATAGATAGGTAGATAGATAGATAGATCGTCAGATGGTCAGATGGATAGATGGATCGATGCATGCATGGATGGATGGATGGATGGATGGATGGATGGATGGATGGATGGATGGATGGATGGATGGATGGATGGATGGATAGATGGATAGATGCAT
>CAJNDV010004447.1:95144-116697 GCA_905221635.1 Symbiodinium sp. CCMP2456 | reverse complement strand
ATGGATGGATAGATAGATAGATGGATGGACAGACAGACAGATAGATAGACAAATAGTTCGATGGATAGATACATAGACAGCTTCACAGCTTCGCTGTGTTTTGTTTGTGTTGCGTTGGCCAGGCTTGGGGTCCTCAAGGTACTTGTGGGAGAGCCTCACCTCCTTTGCAAATCCTATCACTACAATTTTAGACTGTAGGCATATATTAGCAATTAGGATCTACATGGGTATACGGGTGTAAGCAAATACAATCTTCAAGGCAAAACCCATCTTTGAGCCCAAACCTAGAGGTTGAAGCTTTGAAGCTTTTATCCCTAACCTGCAACACGCAAACCGCCCCGCAGACCTTACAGAAACCCTTCGAGGGTTAAGCCTGCGCCCGGCGACCGACAGCCTTGAGCGCAAGGGAGATTCTAAATGTTCCCGTAGCAATGGTACACAGAGTTCAGTCCACGGCAAGCAGCATTCCTGTTTGGGATCTCCAAGGTCACCAGCTCCAGAAGTCACGCTGTACTGCAGGTCTCGAGCATTGCAGCATGTGTGGGTTTATGGTTTATGGTGGGGCTGACTGTAACCAAGAAACCATGAAGTAGTGCCGATGCCTCAACGAAGCGCAGCAGTCTGAACCTCAAGCTGCAAACTGCAGCACCCCAAAACTACAGCCAACTTGGGGCTTCTGACCCAATCACTCAAGCGATGCAGGTTGAGCTTCAGGTCATCAGATTCGAAACCAGAACCTGCTTGGCAGGCTCGTAGAGACAGGCGCCAGACCCTAACGGCTCCATGCTACACTCTTCAGAGAAAGTTTGAGGCACATCTTTTGATCTGACTCGGGAAGTCTTCTCTGAACTGAACTCACCCTTAGCCTAAACCCCTACACCGCTTGCAGTGCGGGGCCGGACGTGTGAAGTGACAGACGGAGTTGGGGCATTTCCGATTCGGCCACTTGCGGTGTGGCGTTTCGTGCTTCGTGAGTTTACTGAACCTGGATCTGCGTTGCGCTTCAGGCTTTCTATGGGTATCGGAGGTTTCGGGCGTTTTTTTCGGTGTTCAAACTTCGATTCAACTGTTTCGCGGGCCGAGCTTAGCCTGGAGAGGTCATGGTGCATCAGCGAGATCGCACCGCAGACATCGTGGCTCACGCGTCTTGGCACCGGCATGTGGGTTGAGGATATGAACAGAGACACCGGACCCTTCAAGCCACGCGCTGCCCTGGACTCCGTACACTTCCCTTCACCCCACCCCCTACAGCTGGACTCTAAACTCCTCGATTGTCTAAGCCCCAAAGCCTAAGCCTAAACCCCTTGGCCCAATATCCCAAAGCACGAAAACTGTAAGCGCTAAACCCCGTCGCCTAATATCTGGAAGCCCTACAGCCGAACCATAAACCCTGTGGCCGCCCAGCCCAATACCTAATCAAGCCTAAAACCTAAAAGTCCTAAGTAAACCTCAAACCAAACCCTGATGCACACTCTTGCCGAAAGCCTTCATTTCTAGTGTAATGTATCAGAATAACGGTAATATAGTATCATATCCGAAACCCTCACAGGTTAACTTGGGGAAGCTCTCCATGATCGATCTCGCAGGCTCCGACGTTTCTACCAGGGCTCATGGCTTCGGGCATTTGTTTGTGAGTTTGGGTTAGGCGTTGTGCGCTACCGCGAAATTTTGAGGTTCCGGGCTTTCAGGTGAAGGCTAGAGTCGGCTAGAGCTTCGGAGTTGGAAACTCGTGTTTATAGGGTTTCGGGTGGGAGCAGAACTGGTTATCCGCATGTGCGAAAGGCAGCGTACACGGGAGTCTTATAGCGACGGAAATCCCTTTTCTTCCACCTTCCAAGTTGTCGGAGCTCCCTCCAGGGAGCACGCTGCGAGGGCTTGGGTAAGGTGGCGGATTCAGGGGCATTCTATTTCCGGTCACTGTTTCCGGGCTTTGGTGACGACAGGTCTAACTGGTACCTGAAACAGAGCCCCGATTTAACTAGAACGTCTCCCTGTGGAGGTGTTGAGGTTCGTTGGTTTCGGATCTTGGTTCGGAGTTTCGGGCTTCAACCCTGTGGCCTCATTGCAGATCAGGATCTGAGCGGGCATCGCAGACCAACAACAAAGGCCGGCCGCAACGTGCGTCTGCTTTGTGTGTGTGTGTGTGTGTGTGCAAGCCATTTTGATACCTTTCTTCATGTCGGGCACTGTCTTGCTAGCCACACAAAGTACCATGCTAAGCTCCCGGAGTTCCTGAAGTCTTCAATCCCAAAGCCACAAGCCTTAAGCCCCTGGAGCCTTCCCCGAAGCGCCGACATTTTTTCGTTTGTCGGTGTCAATTTCGGGTTTCTGTTGGATCTGAATTCCAACCACACTCTTCGGCCCGCTCGGAGAAAACACACGCGCACACGCTAACACATATATATATATATATATTTATTTATTTATTTATTTATTTATATTTCTATTTATATTTACACACACACTGTATACACCTACATACATCCATTCGTTCGTTCGTCCGTCCGGACACATACCTATTGTATACTTACGCTTACATGCGTCTATACACATGCACCTACGTTTACACGGGTACATGCACATCTGTACGAAATGTGATCGGGTTTACGGCATATATATATATATATATATACACATGTATATATATATATATGTATATTATTTATTTATTTACACATACAGCATGCCCCCGAAGCGCGAAGCCCCTGTATGTTCCATGTCGGTCCCTTGACCCTTGATTTTGTGTATATCTAAAAACCCTTTCGAATTAGGCTAGCATGAGAGTACTTCAAAGCGCGTAGTCAGTTGCCATACCTAAACCTTCAAGCTAAACCCTATTACGCATACGCCCTGACCCCTGAAAGCCCGAGCCCGGGCATGTGGCTGCTCTGTTGACTCTCCGAGAATCTGACGGAAGCTCCGGAACACAGACTAATTATCCGAGACAGGTAGTTTAGGGTCAGCTGCTCAACGTGCAGGTTTGCAGTCGGAATCATGGTGTTCAGGCATATTATGATGATTTATATGCACATATGAGCCCATACTCTCCCTAAACCCTCCACTCTAAACCACCACCAGGCATGCGCATGATTGAGGGCGCCAACATCAATCGTTCCCTTCTTGCTCTTGGCCTCTTGCCTGTCTCATGCGATGGCCTTAGGCTGTTAAACCAAAGGACTTTAGCTAGTGTCTTGTTCATGCTGTGTAGATATCAGGGCTTTCCATCTTCGGTGTGGGGTTTAGGGACTTTGGGGCCATCAGCTGGTGTAGGACGATGGGCTTTCGGAGTTGTTGGGGTTGCATGAGGATTTAGAGTACGGCCTTCCGTGCAGCTTTGCGGTCCAGGTCTTATAGGGCTTGGGAGTTGGGTTGCAGGGTTCAGTCGGAAGTTGGGGCGTTGTACCCTAGGCGCCCAGAAGGCCCAGAGCCCTTTTCCAGCCTGACGTCCAAGACCAGGCAACACAGCCCAAATTCCTTCCGGTATTGGGCACGGCCCCAAACCCTGAAGATGTCGAGTTTCGTCTGTTGTCATGGGGCATCCCAAGTCCAAACTGCAGCTGATAAGGCCTTGAAAGCCGAACACTTGAAGAACTTCAGCCCCCTAAGAGAGGCGTCCTGCCAGCCACCCAATCCTCCTGAAGTTGTGAGCTTTTGAGGGTTCGGGCATTGTGTGTCGGGGTAAAGTGTGGAGTCAGTGCAGGGTTCAGGGGTGATGTCAGGAAACTGCATTACTGCCCTGAGCTCTGCGGTCGCCTTCGTGCCCTATCGCCGGGAGCTTGGATCAGAGGATGAGGGTACGGGATAGAGTCCAGGGTTCACCGATGTCGTGCTAATGTTGCATCTTGTGTGATGCATGGTGCAAGACGTAGCATGGCGGATTCGAGGTAAAGTATTGAGGGCTGTATCGCTTCAGAGGCTTGAGCGATCTTAGGTAGGCAGGGATATTTCAGGAACCCAACCGGTATGACCAAGCTAATACAGGAGCCTGAGGAATGTCTTGAATATTTTACCCATGTAACTCCCCAAACCCTAACCCTAGCCCCTAGATTACTTGCGTGTAGAGGTGCTCCAAGGCAACGTCCCCTCCTTTGTCATGGTCTGAATCTTTGCCAGAGCAGGATTGTTCTTTAAGCTTGAAAGTTTGTCGGCTGCTCTGGTGTCGTATGCTGGCGTGTTCGGTCTTGTGCCACTGAGAATATGTGCCTGCTGAGCGTGCAACGTAGAACTTGATGGTTCATTCATACTTCCAGTCTCATGCAGGGATGATCAGTGCCTCAACAACACTTACCACACCCGGCAGACAATAGCACCCGATAAATCGCTTGGCTGTAATGTTGAAGCTGATATGAGGAAAGCAGATCATCGCTTGGACGGTTCTGTAGACAAGCATCGCCAGATCAGTGAACCCGGTTGTGTGCTGCAGCAGATAGACCACTGAAATTCTTAAAGTTTGCTGTGCGATCTGTGATTTGGGGGACTCAGATGCCTCATATTAGCCCCTGACGAGTTGCGCTTTATCTCTGGCGCCACTTTGGATACTTCATACCAAATGCTGAAGGTTGCAAGTATAAGCATGTCACAGATCTAAGCACCTGGATATGGGATTACAGGTCCAGAAAGCCTCCAAACATATATTTTGAGCCCGAATCGCAAGCTCCTTAAGCACCGGGCATGTCATCACAGCTCTTCAGACCTAAGGCGACTCGAAGATGACACGCTTGCTGAAGGCCTGCCCGGGCTTCATCCCACGGGTCGAGACTTTAGAGAAGTGTTTGGGCCTCTGGAAAAGTAGGTCTTAGTCTTAGGCCCAAGGGTGGCTTTGGCTTTGCAGTCTAAGTTTCAGGTCTTCAGGCTTTCTGTGTAGGGGTCCAACCTTTGGTTCTTTCTGTGGACCCCTGCGAACACTTGTGCCAGTTTCGAGGTCCCATGTTTTTGCTTTCAGGCCTTCGTATTCAGACAGTACATGAGTACAGAAAGTCGAAATGACTGATCTGAATCATAAGAATATGTGAATGTAGAACAAAAGCTTCATTCTCGCAGATCTACGCATGATTTCCTAGAGCATGTAGAGGACGAAGCGATGAACTCCACCCATCCTTCTCGCCTTCAAAGCGTCTGAGTAGAAACGGCTCGTCGGCTCCCGGTGCCCATTTTCTGACGAAAACCGAAGCCTCGAAGCGTGAGATTAAAGCGCAGGTTTTGAGCGGGTTCGAGGATCGCCGCTGCTTCACGCAGCTTCTGATTTCCCAACTTTCCACATCCCTATGGTTATCACCCATATTTCAAAGCCAAGAGGACTCCCTGGGTGGCAACTGCCGAACGGTCATGACGCCAGACTGCATCTGGTGGCAGGGTTGGGATGGTCCTGATTTAAGTCCCCTTGCTCTGCTGTACAGAGGCCATCGAAGACCCTCAGCCCAACGCCAAAACTACCCTTAGGCCCGTTTACAAACCATACCCAAAGCCCGTCGCTTCAAGCCCGAAGCCCTGAGACCCTGAACGCTGGGCCGCAAATCCCTTACCGGTTTGGACTTTTGATTACAGGTTTGATATAGGATGTCGGGTATAGGGCTTGGGATTAGGGTTCATCCGAGTCCGAAGCAATCGCGGCAAGTTTCCTAATGCGCACAGGCAGCAAACTCTACCTGTCTGCCGCGCAAAACCCCAACTCTGATGTCCTTCGGTTCTCTCGTGACAACTGAGCGCCCCAGCCCCTAATTTTGCAAGCAATCTCTCAGGATCGCCAATGTCAGCCCCTGCCACCACAACTACGAGGACACGCACAACACTTTGCGACTGGATCTGCACATGAAGTCAGTTCTTGGCACCGTTAGCCCGGATTTCCTAACCGGAGTGGGGGTGAAGTGAGAAGCCACAAACCAGATCTTCGCATCAGAAGCTCTGGTCATGGATCCATTTCTTCTCCAATCCTGCACCCAAGCGTGTCTCAAGACCCTGAACCCTTACCTGAGCTCGGTCCACAACCCCCCCTCCCCTCGAAGCGACCTTGAAGGGCTTCGTGCTGAACTGGACAGAGGTCGGACCCTGCGCCGGAAAACCCCCACAGACTCTCCCAGATAGATAGCAGGGATGACAATTCCTGGGTCATCATCTCTTCCCAGATCTCAGAACCTACACCCACACCCCTCTGCCCCAAAGCTACACCCTGGAACGACCAAATCTTTTTCCAGACCACGAAAAATATACTCCATGTCAACCCGAAAAAGATCGCGAACATGGAAGTCAAGCCTTTTGACGAAACTTGCCCCTAACAGCCTCGCTCCCACAATCTGGTTCATCACGGGACTTTAGCCCAGCACAGAAACCGCACGACGTTAAAGCACAAAAGCATCACGAGATCCGGCTAAACATCCCGCAAGCGAATCGTATCACCAAATGCTCCTTCCTTAGATGCCTCAGCCTTGCGCTAAAACCCCATCGCGTTGGGAGTTTCGGACACGGGAGGGACCCAAAATAGAGCCGAAATAGTCAGATCCTAATTGCGAAGATCCTTCACCCAAGAGGCATGCCATCGGATCCCCAACGTGAAGATCACTCCCAAAAAATAACATCAAACTCTAAGCAACGAGCTCAGGAAGTACGCCAACCGTGCCAAAAACATCAAGACGAAGGCTGTGCGCAACGTCCTGCTCCCGGCTTCTGCATGTTCGGGTCTACATGCTAGGATTTTTCTCAGTCGGGTAATAGTATGGACTGCTTCAACATTGCTGAAACGCCCTAGTAGCCGTGTCTCGTCATGGGCTGTGCCTGCTACGTAAAAGGCGTCCATCCCAAGCATGCCCTTTTGGCGGCCATATGGGTGTTCACTTTCTAGCTTTTGTACTGGCAGTGTTCAGACCGGAGGGCTTTATGGCTGATAGGGTTTAGGGTTTAGTTGCAGGTTTTGGGCCTTGAGGTTTGAAGGTTTACGTGGCATAGGGCGAATGGCCTCTAGATCTTTGTAGGGTTAGTGCTTTTGGGATTTATGGGCTTGGTCGGGTGCTCCGAGGTTTGTGATACGGTCCACGGGATTGAAAGGCCCCCTCTCGAACGAGGTCATCTTCCGGTGCAGAAAGAAGGTGACTTCGCCAGCCATGTCTCGTATACAGTTACAAGAAAGCTAGAAGAGTTTGCAGGCTTCCTCGTGGGATGCCGAGGCTCGGGATTTGGTTTTTCGTTTGTGTTAATGCCAGGACAAAGTACACCTAAGGGCCCGAAGTATCCAAAAAATCGGAACCCGGATAAGGATAGTAGCATTCGTAGGTTAGTATTCTGGGGACTGATTATCAGACCTTCGACCCTTACGGTTAAGGGCATCCCGTGCAAAAAAAAGGTGGTGCAGGTCAACTACCATGTCTCCAAGTATACGGAGATCATCAAGGAGCAGCTTGTGTTCCCCCATGCAGCTTTTTCGAGCTGCGGGGCTTGGGTTTAGCATTTTGGATTTAGGGTATGGTGTTTGGAGATTTTGGTCTTGCGGTCGGTTTCCGGCTTTAGTGCTAAGCTTCGGTCTTGCTCAACCACCAAACCCGAACGCTATGTGCTCCGGTTACGTACGTTCTCGAACCCGGAATCCTGCCATTTCAAAACCCAGCCCAAGCCCGGCCCAGCCTGTGCTTTCTCGTGGCACTCCTGCCACCCAAAACTATCGACGAGCGCACCGGAGCATTTAAGCCAGGGCCCCGAACAGCTAAACCCCAAGAACGAAACCTAGAAAGTAAACTCTAAACCTTCAACCTTAAGCCTATATACTGTCAGACATAAGCCACTAAACCCTTAAACCCCAAAGAGATCGGAGAGATGCTCCCAAGAGGACCTTCGGAGCGAGATCCAGGAGCTTAAGGCGGGTCCAAGGAACCGATTCACGGTTTGACGTGAGTTTTGGAGATGAGGGATTTCAATCGGCCGAGGGTTTAGGGTTCCAAGAAGCCCCATCTCCGGTAAACCCTCATGCCCTAAAGCCTGAAACCCGTAAACCTTGTCACAAACCTATACCCTAAACTCTGAACCCTAAACCCTATAAACATGGGTTTTACGGTTCGGTTCGGTGCTCCCACCGTGGGAGGGAGAGGAGAGAGGTGGTGGGAGGGGTGAGGTCGGAGGTGGGGTGGGTGGGGGGGGAGGGGAGCAAGGAGAATTTGGGAGGGTGTGGGAGGTGAGGTGGGACGGCTTCGGTTCGGTTTGATGCGGTCCCAGATGTTGTGTTTGGCAGGAGCAGGCGGTTCGATCAGATACTCGATCAAAGTATTCTTGAAACGGCCATGATAGAACCCTGAATGCCCACCCCTTCGACCAGAACCTGTAATATATATATATATATATATATATATTGTGTCCATATATATATATATATATAATATTTTATTGAAAGATACTATAAAATAGAATTTGTCTATAAACTATGTGTGTGTGTGTATATATATATATATGTATATGTATGTATATACATATATATATATATACATACGATGCAATGTACTTCAATATAGTATAACAGACAAGCATATAATATTGTACGATATATGGTGTATATATATATACATATATATATATATTACGTGAACACAACATGATGTAACATAACACATCTTAACATAGTACAACAGAATAGAGAAGAATAAAAAGGCAAGGTTATATTATTATATATATATATATAGTTGAAATCTCTACTGTACTGTAATATAAGATCGGGCTTCGTATGATATCGTGTTTACTATATCAGAGTTGCCCTTGAGGCAAAGCTCGCCGAGCCTCCTGAGCCGAGCCTGGCCTCAGAGGTCCTTGGGCCCTGTCTTTAAAGATGAGTCCGGGTCTAGGGTTTAGGGTTTAGGGGTTTGGGGCTTGGGGTTCACGGTTTAGGGTTAAGGGTTTAAGGGCTTGAGGGTCTGGAGTTTTTTGAGATTCGGGTTAAGGTTTGGCTAAGGCGATGCAACCAGTCTGCAACTCTCAGTGATTCTATTAAAATCCTTATGTGTTTAGGGGGCTCGGGTTTCAGCCTTTTCTTCCTCCGCGTTTCCGTTGGCTCTACAGTCTAGACCGTCGGCTTCGCACTCCTCAGTTCAGGATTTCATCCTGATACCGGTTATCATTAAACTCCCCGTCCCAAATCCGATATTCATACTAGGCCTTATACGCAAACTTTGGAGGCATCATCCAAATCCTGAGCCTTTGATCCGTCGGGCCTGCGCCCAATCCTTACACGCACCTTTTGGGCCCTGAATCCATTTCCCTAAACCAAAATCTGCAGTCCGGAGTCCAGCGCCATGCGTTTGGCCAGGCGATTGGGGATGAGGGCAGCGAGCTCGACACCACACAGAGCGTGAAGTGGATACCTGTCAAATCACTAGTATTGATGGTCATTGGCTCATGCATTGAAGTATTTAGGGTTTGTGGTTTCGGGGTAGGAATCGCATTCTAGAGTAGTCTACTTGCATCTTTGAGTTTTCATAACTACCTGGTCCCAAAGCGCTAGTTAGTCATTGCTGGTTGTGAGAGGTCTGCCAGGCAAGGAATAGCCCCAAAACTGGGTTGACCACAGTGGTGAGATTTCAGTTTTCATCCTTCATCATGGAAAACGTTCAACTGTTTCATGTTGGGATTGGTTGTAGTAGTCGTCGTAGTAATATGTTATACTAACAATAATAACGTTACGTCCTCGACGCGCTAGCAGCACCAGCAGCAGCAGCAGCACGTGTAGTCTTCTGGAATGTGTCGCTTCAGTAGACAAGCCGCTTAAGACAGTGCGCTCTGGGAGTATTAATGTCGAGGGGGTGTCACCGCTCTGGGCTTATGCTGGGGTCCACATCGACTCGATTGCTCTCAAGGGTATGGGTGCAATGCAGCCTGAAGCAGTGCAACAGGTTGTAAAGCGCTTACGACCTTGTGAAGCTAATGCAGAACCTTGTAAACACAATTTAGAGTTGTGTACAGCTTGTGCTTGACAAGGTGGGTTTTATGCAGGCGACACTCTCGACAACTTATGGTACAAGGTCGGTCTGACAGGATCTAGGACACTTCTGAACATTGTCCCAGCCAAACAACGAAAAAGACTGAGGAAGTATGCTTGCACGTAAAGCCCGTGAAGATACTTAGCAGAGTTTGCTTGCGCATGGGTTTGGCCACTTCTAGGAACTACATAACAACAGATGAAAGCTTATGCAAATTTTCTGGAGGCTTCAGAAACCCAAGCATACCCCAGATGGTTTCGAAGTCGAAGTAAGGAAGCATGAGCTCATGACGAACTTCGAGGCGTGTGTTTGCTGTTGTTTGTTATTTATTTATTTTTTTTTTTGGGGNNGGGGGGGGGGGGGGCGAGGGCTTTGCTAGGGGCAGCCCCTGCTGAACGTCGTGTAGCGACATGCGGCATCAAGTTTCAGACGGTTTTCTACCTGCGCAACTCAACACCGAAGTCTGCTGGCAAACGGCGGATTCGGCGGATGTTGCAAGCTTGTCTTCAGGTGCTTCCCAGCCTGGTATCTCTACTTGTCTACTTCAAGCTTTTCGGAATCCAAAATGCTAGAGAAAGCTGAGACCCGCTTCTTTGAGACAAAGCCAGGTTCCCCAGTCACAAGAGCTAAGCTGCAAAAGTCTGAGGCGTAGTTCACGGCATGCAGAGGGCTCGGCAAAACGCTGACAAAACCACCGCCCTCAGAAGCACTGGAATCTGATCGCGGCCCGAATCCAAATCCTCTGAATCTTGATCCGAAATGTTCTGCGGCTCACTCGCAAGATGATATGTTGATATCACCTTTTCTCGGGCTGCACCGTTGCCACCTCGATGATGATGATGATGATGATGACGATGACGATGACGATGACGATGACGATGACGATGACGATGACGATGATGACGATGACGATGATGACGATGATGGTGATGATGATGATGATCTTGATCGGTTGAGACGGCGATGGCGATGGTGATTGTGATGACGGCGGTGGTGATGGTGGTGGTACTGGTGGTGCTGGTCGTGGTGGCGCTGGTGCTGGTGCTGGTGCTGGTGCTGGCACATTCATCCCAAGATCTCACGCCCGTGCCCGAACCCGATTTCACTTCACCCTGCTGATGTGCAATCTGCAGTGGCAGGAGCGCGTGCGAATCAAGCGTCGCTTGATCGACCTGGCACATGCTCTCCCCTCAGCAACCAAATTCGTACTGAGACATGGGCCCGTTTACATAGAACCTTTTAAGTACGACAACGCCCTATGGAAAAACGTTTCAATCGCTTCGATATTTCGACATGCTCATGTTCGACCTGTGTCAGCCCAGTTATAATAAGCTTTTGGGCCAGAATTTTTACAGCCTTTCTCGGTGTCGCGCAGCGTTTTAAGGGGTTTCAGGTTTAAGGCTTTGGGCTCTCCGTTCCATTGATCCCTGACAGGCGCAGCCCTATACCATGTAAATCCAACTCCTCAAAGGTACACCCCCGCGAATACCGCACAGCGATGTCCTGAATCCTAAATCGCAGAACCTCAAAAACCGGAATGGTTCCACGATGTCCAGATCAAGTCTGACAGCCGTGTCAACTCGAATTACCCGGAACCCGAGGTTCCGGAGTTCGATTGGTGGTTTCAGAGACTTGGGTTTGGGGCGGAGAGGGTGTATGGAAGTGGGTAGCAGTTTGGGATTCGGGTCATTTTAGATCATGGACTTCCTGACGGTGCTTTCTGCGATAGGTCTTCGGGGGCCCTTCCAAAATCCCATCAAGACTCCGAACCCTGCACACCAGACCCTTCAGATTTCGAGAGTTTGGCACAGGCCCACACCCTAAACATTCTTTTCTAAAGCAGGTTTACTTGACGCTTGTTTCGGTGGCCTACGTGTCTTCACTGCGTGCCTTCCTCCTATTCCTATCGACCCAGGAGACCAAGAATCAGATGGTGCAGAAAAGCCACGCCCAGGCCCGGTCTTCGACTGGGCGCTTTTCGTGGTGTTGCATGCTTGTTTTTAGGAGGTCTTTTGGGGCTGTTAGGTTTCGATGCCGGAGTCCTGAGTGGTCCTGGTCTAGGTTTCAGGAGTCTTCTCGGAGTGAAGGCTTTTCGGATTGTTTAACGTTTCGTATAAACTTTTACCACTCGGAATCCCACCACTAGACTGGACACTTCTTCTGAACCACAAACCTCACGGTATCCCACGAACTTCAGACGTCTATGAGTCTCCAGGGTCCGCAGGACATCGAAGTATCCTTGGGATCCGGAGTCCGTTGTGGTGGGGAAGTACTCCGTTTTTGCATGGATTCGTAAACCCTGAACCCTTAACCCTCTGAGTCTTAACTCTAGAGAGTCTAGAGACCCCCCATGAGAGGCTGCAGCGTTGAGGGAAATTGAGGGAAAGGGTCGGGCTCGCAGGTTTAGGCGGCTTAGGCTGATTGTAGGGTGTGTGAAATCTGGGGTCAAAGATCGTTTTTCCAACCTCCTACACATCGACTGTGTGGGGCTTTGGCCACCACCCCTCTGCGGTGTGAAACTCAACTCGCCCCTGTCGGAACGCCTTGAGCAATTCTCGAGTGTCCCTTTCAAGAGTACCGCAAGTGCCCCACAAGTATCTAGGAGCTCTTAGTTGACACCTCGTGGGCCCTTCCAAATTGGAGCCCAAGTACACCTTGGCAGAGGTCGGCATCAGCCAATGGGAGTCGGGCCGTCAGGTGGGGCAAGTGCACTGTCGAAAACCCATGTGTCAAGAGGGTGTGTTGCATGGTGACATATGGTGACAGTTTTTTGTGAGTGGGGTTCTTGAAATAGCGAAAACGGGGGCGCTCATCTGTCTTTCAGGGTTCAGGACAAGGATCCTACTGGTCAGGGTCCTCCGCCCTTTTTGTTCTATAGGTCTCTGTTTTAGTTCAGGGTTTAGCAGTTGCGGTGTTTAGGGTGTCGAGATGTGAACCCGCGGCTTACGAACTTTGGCGTCTGGAGTCTTGCGGCGCGGGCCCACAGATAAGGATCAAGGCCGTTTGTAATGGCGCTACAACTGGCACCGGAATACGTTGTGGACAGATTGTTGCGGCTTGTGCCTTTCACAGCGATCCGGCATGCACAACTCGTTAGTGTCGTCTTCCAGCGACAGCAGATGTTGGTTTCAATTCTCTGGCCACTTCCCCGCGCGCCTGTGCGGTGTGCATGCACTGAAAGCGTTCAGGCAATCTTGTGCATCCACAAGCATTTCCGGACGCAGTGAATGCTGCATGTGATTATTACTTAACATTCCCTAACAGGTTTAGAGTCATCAAACGGAGCCATGTAAGCTCTAGTAATAAAATAACACGCCGTGCGCCATGCAATGTACATGTTGTTACATCATGAAGGGAACACCGTAGTCGTGACAGGGCTCAGACTCGCCCCAGGACTTTGGTTTAGGCTATGTGCGTGACAAGGCAACTGCTTTTCAACAGAGATTGGGATCACCAATGGCTGCAAACAAGCTTTACTGGCTTGCATGTGCCCGTGCAGGGTAGTTTTGGGAAAGGGGTTGAGGATTTGGTGGCAGTAGGAACTCACGAACAGCATACAGGACCGGAGACGGATGGGCACTTTCCCCAACCCACCGTTTCGCAGCCAACAGAACTGCAGACCCAAACTTTCAAGCGTGTCACAGAGAAGCACGACACGTACGAAGCCTCACATCTCCGAGCCCAAGCCCACGAGCCGTCACAGTCAGAGCCTCCACGAGGTGCAGTCTGACATCCCGGACGGCCAGCGTACACCGCCCAACATCCAAGAGCTCCAGGCAGAAGACCTTCAGTCAAGGTGTAAGATGTCACGAACTGGAGCACGGAGCTTTCGGCCCTTCGCAGTCACAATCCTGCTTGTCACCCAGAAGAAGTCGCAGGCACCGAATCACTCTTCGACTCCTTCAGGCCCTATCAACGAATCCCTGCAAGCCGTCTCCCCCGAAACCCCGAGCCCTCATGGTGTTCCTCTCAAGGCTATGAGTTCTACCTCGGAATGCGTCGGGTTTGAATATGGGGCTTATAACAGGATCTAGGTTTACAGAGTTCGGGGTTCAGTCGAGACATTCCTAGGTCCAGCCATATAGGATGATTGTTCTCTCGGGTTCAGAATCGGGGATGGCACCCTTGATCCCTTCACTGTCCAGCTTTCGGGGCCTCCGGTTTCGAATAGTGGACAGGCCTACATTGCCTACATGTGTGTAAGTTTTCCGGGAGTTCGAAGGATAGCTGGTTCCGTACAGAGCTAATTTCCTTGAAACTGGATCGGACCAATTGCCCTGAGGGCCCTTGATCGCCGTCTCTGTCTCTGTGGTTGTTGGCATTGATGGAGCAATCGCCCGTTAAGATTTTCGGATTTGGAGACGGGCTGCTGGCACCAAGGAATCTTGGGATGCGCGGGTGTGGCCATTCGGCGTATATGCTTGTGTGTGCTTTGGGGACATTGAGGGAGTTTAAGGCTGGGGGGTTATTGCTTGAAGCCTTGTACAGGAATTTGGCTCTATCGGCTGTTTGACACATCCAGTTCAGGGGAAGGAGCTCCCGAACCGTAAACCCCAAACCCTAAACCCCAACCCGAGCCCTACGCTTATTGAGAGGCTGGTCAAGGCTTTCATAGGATGAAGGCCGATGCATCTTTGCATGCTGTGCTTTCATAGCTGCCTGCGTGGAAGCATTTTTTGGGGTTTGGAATTTACGGATTTACGTTTTAGGGTAGCTCCGCCAAAGACTGAATAACGAGTAACCGCGAGTAGGCCCGGACCCTGAGGCCTGAGCCCCCACTTGCATTGCCAGGAGCAGCTCAGATTCATCAAGAGGGAACTCTCCCGCACGGAGGCGTGTCGGGCTTGAGGCAGGCTGCAGGCCCCAGGTCTGAGGTTCAGTGTAGGCACAACGGCACGGTGCCACTTATGTCCGAGAGTTTACAGCAGTCACATATTGGAGTTCGCTGTCTCGAAAATTCTTTTGCAGTAATTAGAATATAATCATACTGTCGCTAAAGTATCCCCAAACCCTATTCTGATGATTGAGGCCCTTCTATTCAAAGCCTTCCCTCGTGAGGAGACCACGCGGGTGCTGGAAGGAATGCTGGCTCCACCCTGCATGTCATTTTGGGTTCAGAAGGGCTCGTGAAGATCATCTTTAATACACGGGAGTCGAGGCACGAGTCTTCGGAAACATGTATTCAACAATGGTTCTAGCTTCCGCATTAAAATCAAACTTGTGAATCTGCATTGTTGCAAGGTTGGCCTTGCAGCTTGTGGGTACGGGGCTTCAGGGCTGAGGGCTTGGCAGACATGTTGAGCAAAAAACCTTGCCTCTGGTTCTAGTGTGTTTATAGGGTGTAAATTGATTCTTGGAGGCTCGGAGTCTCGGGAAACCCACAGAAGCACGCCGGAGTGCTGGTCATCAGAAACCCTGAACCCAAAACGGCTTCACCCCCCCCCCCAAATCACGGGAGCACACAGGGTTAGGTAGGGAAAGGAACCTATGAATCCCTCTGCAACAATGGCAACGGCGACCTTCTAGACTCGTCATGTATTAGTGCCTGTGGTACATCTATGCCTGTTTCATGATGAGTCTCAGGGTCCAGAAAAAAACCGGCCCGAAACATCTGAAAGCCCCAAGACCCACAAACGGTACCCCGCAGCTCTCAAGCCCCTGAACGATTCCCTGTGCCCGCCCTACCGAAGACATAAAACTACAAACCGTCAACCCCAGACCCTGAACCTAAAGTCCTTCGAACCGAAGAAGCCAAAGCCAAAATCAGCCCTGAACACCTGCCAGCACGAAAACCAAGAGAAAGCCGAACGCCTCCAAGCAGAGCTGCCGAGGACACCTTGGGGAAATGTTTCAAAGCAAAACGTTTTTGGAGCTTTAAAGGTTTTCAACTTTTGTGGCTTCAGGGTTTCAGATTGTTGGGCGTCTTCAGGGTTCAGGGTTTACGGCGTACGGCTGCATTCAGGGCTTGGAGTCTAAGAGGAATACGACTGAGGGGCTTTGGCTTTAAGAAGCCTTCACGAGGGCTCTGTGATAAAATTCCATGAATTTTATTTTATAAAGTTATTCCTGGGTCTTCTGAGGTTTGATACAGCATTTGGAAGCTGGACGGCTTCTTCTACATGTCGCTGTGAAACATGAACCATTAGGAATACGTTTGATTGTAGTGAGATCTTATCCATAAAGCTGTAAGAACCTTATCCAAAGTGCTTAGAATGTTTTCGATGTGTGCATATTCATATCGATAGATAGATAGATAGATAGATAGATAGATAGATAGATAGAAACATATATCTATCGGGGTTGAACTCACCCACCGCGCAGACCCTTTCTGTTCCCAGAATCTTTTTGTGCCCAGACTCAGGGCTGCGGACACTCTATGCATGGGGTGTAAGGATTTCGGGAGTTCCAGCTGGGGCAATTCCGAAGAAGGTGTCTTCGTGTCTCGATCTAAAGAATGAAGGGTGTAAGGGTCTGGGACTTTCGGGCCGTATCTTACTGAGGGCTTAAGTTCAGCGTCCGGTGCTAAGGTTGGGTGGTTTGAAAGGTCCGTGGTGAAGCGTACAGGTAGGCAGCTTGTGACCTGGTTGAGAGTCGTTAAGGCTTTAGGATTTTAGGGTGTAGCCTTCCAGGTCGGGCTTATGGTCAAAGCATGCTTACAAGTGCGAACAGTGTGACTTGCACAAGGGGAGATTGTGTTCTGTTCTAAACAGGGACAGCGAAGAAACGTGGGGGCAACATTAGAAGGCCCTGCTACGGATCGTGAAATCGCAACAGCCGTTTTGTGCTTTGTGCCTTGTCGTATACCCTAGGAGAGCACTTTCTCAGAGTCATGTGAAGCTCTTGTGGGAATGTGTAATTTACAGTCTTCGTGTTGGAGTCGGGCCCCTAATGACAACAGAGCTCTGCCCCTAAGCACAGGATTGACGGTTCCTAGGACTACGCGTTAAGTAGACCTCTCCGCCAAAATCGTCCCCGACATCCAGGCGTGTCAAGAACAAGGACATGCGTGCCTTCCTTGGCTTGATCTCCAGGCGGGCGTAATCACAATGGTCTGGCTTTGGGTTTAATAAGGTGACTGAACGGATGAATAAACTGACCCTAAAACCAGACCCATAGTAGCTACAGTAAGGTGCTGGTTCAACCGGGTAGATCAATTTCTACGGACTAGATGATGCAATCATGTGTTTTTGTTGTGCAGGTTTGTACATGAAAGCTTGCAAAGCCATGGAGCCTTGATGCAAAGCCCCACAGTGTCTTCAGTCCTGTCAATCCACAACCTTCGCCCTGACCGTGGCAATCTGAGTACTTGTCGTTGAAGCTTCTTGCACCCCAAGACCGTGCGGCTGCACGAGACGAACAGTCGGGCTATTGTGAGCCCTAAGGCAGTGCTGAAAGTCACGCATGAAGTGTGATCAACTTAGACCCGTGCCGCACGTCGGATTCAGTTTAATGGAGGCTTACGGTTCAGGGTTCGTGGGACCACGAACTGTTGGGGCTGGGCATCTTGATTCATTGTATTGGGGGTTAGCTCAGTGTTTCGAATTCGAACTGGACACCGGACTGTCTAGGCTTCTTTCAGATGTCGGCAAAGGATCGGATTGAAAGGCGTTTGTTGATCTCGGGGATTTCTCTTTGACCGAAGGATAGAGTATGAGGTCTATGGAAGGATGACCGATTTCGGGTTTGAGTACAGGGGTCTCAGGATCTATGTGATGGAGGTAGAGAACATGGACATGCAAGCTGCTCGGTTGCAAGCTCCTGGGCTCGGGAACCTGACGACATAGACTCCAAACTCGCAAGAGCCTTACAGACTACGGCCCATCACCCTAGGTAAAGACCCATATGGCAAGCGGAACAGAGGCTGCATCTGGCATTGTAATCGTGTTTGGGTGAAATACACTCCCTCTTGTCGAAAAACTCTGGACTAAGCTCCAGCTGGGACTGTATGGTTTACATTCGAGATGCCTCACGGGCTTCAGGCCTAGGGTCTTAGGTTCGTGGCTAGCGGGCTGGTTGGCGGTAAAAAAATTTTGTGCCGGCACATCGTGTCACGTGTTCGAAATAGGCGCCGTCTGCTGTTGGGTTTAGTTACGATTAGCCTTGTGCCGGAGAGCTTACACGGTCTTGGACTCCGGGCCTGCGACTCCAGCTTTTGGGCAGGCATACATCGGTTCGTAGATGCGGTTTCAACGCCTATGGGTCTTCGGATGTTCAATCAGCGGCTTGGAAACCGTGCATGGCTACTCGCCTTAGACTTCATCTTCAGCCGTATATTTGGCAATCTCACAGCCCAATTACCTGGAGCCCCAAACCCTGGAATCCCTAAGCCTGCGAAGACAGTTCTCAAATTCCCCAGCCCAAGGAAATGGTAGATGTTGCCGGGCCGTTGCTGGAACAGAAGGCTTCGCACAGCGTAGGCGTAGGCTTTCCCAAGGTGTGGCAGCTTTAAGCGCTACTTTCCTGTGGAAGGTTCGATACATGGAATTAGCTGGTTTTCCTAGTTCAAGATCAGTTCTAGTAGTGAGCAATTTGCCAGCACATACATAGATCCTACGCAGTTCCCCTGAATAATTTGACACGCTCTTGTACGAGCCCCGTGAGCCTTGTCTACCTAACGCTAAACCCACGCCGCCCAAGCCCAAAGCCTAAACCCAAAACCCCCAAACCCCAGAACCCGAAGGACGCAGGTTTGAGGTTTCTGATGTTTTGTTCACCTGCACTGGGACAGCAGTCGAGAAGATGTCAAAGCAGGGTTTAGGGTTTAGGGCTTGAGTATAGGGAGTTTGTAGGGTTGTGAACTAGGGGTTTCAGAAGATAGAGGTTAAGGGTTGGAGGGTTTGGGTTTGGAGTTTCTGCCTTTTTCCTGGGGACACAGGTTCAGGCCTGCGAATCCTGGCTCGGTCTCAAGGGGCAAAGGGCTTGAATTGCATGAGGTTCTGTGAATATACCAGAAATCAGCGACGGAGTGGTTTCTCCTGGCTTGGCTTCATGCTTGAATACCATCAACCGATTTCTTTCACGTTTCGGGTCACCCTTACTGCCCCTAGCCAGGCTGATCCTTCGGTCCGCAGGCTTTGCACAACCCTTAACCCTCATCAATCTGTGCGAGTCCTAAACCTCGAACCCCGGACTCCTGCGCCCAAGCAAAGCCGTGAACAGCCTCAATTACACTCGAGCCCCAAAAGCCTAGGCCTAGGCCCAGAACCTGAAGTACAGAAACGCAAGTTCAAACCCTCATCCCGGCGAAAGGAGCTAGAAGCCGAAGCGCTCCGGCTCCAAATCCAGATGCGAGACCGGGTCATAGAGGACTACTGCCGGGGCCGTAGTATTAATACTCTTCCATGGGGCTCCTTGTAACAAAACTATATACAATACAACCCCGCTACACTATCCGAATCCTACAGGCCCCCAAAAGTTTTTGCTCGGAGCATCCATGAAACACTGAAGATTGGAGGTCAGGGCGTTGGGGTTGTGATGTTCGGTTGTTGGATTCTGTGTCAAAGAGGTTAGTGCTTTCGGAGTTTCAGTTTCTGAAGTTTTGGGCTTCAGGCTTTGAGTTTTAGTATTGCTTGCGTTCGGAGGCTGTCCATAAGCCCATGGCCCTGAACTCGGAAAAGACCTGACCCAAGACATCAAAGCTTAGCAAGTGTATGGGCTCTAACAGACTCTAACATTTAGAGCAAGCCAAATCCGGCGATGCCAAACCCGAACCCCCAAATCCGAAATTCAGCCCTCAAGCCACCGCAGCTACAACTCTCATCTTTTCTTAAATCTTTACAACAACCATGCTGAAACCGTAAACCTCGTCAGGAGCAAGACAAGCTCCTGGCAGTGGAGGGGAAGGCCATCCAGGGCCAGAACCTGTAGCATTCATCGTATCAAACTCCCAAATTTGTAGTTAAGTGAGATCAGGCCCCGACACGGAACCCCTCCCAGAGCCTTGAAAGTCTGGTCCGGCGCTCGAGCGGCTTAGGGCTTGGGGTCTAAGTGTAGGGTGGGTTCTGGGGATTCAGAGCTACATGTGGTTGTTTATGATCACTATTTTCGGGTTAGTACCGTTTCAGGGGGATGCTTCAGCAACAAACTCGGACCCTTCAGACTTCAGACCTCAAAAGCATGCAAAGGTAGGATGCTGCTGTGTGCTGCAGGGGGTATTTCGGATCTCAGATCAGATTAAACCGTGTGTTTTGTCGCACTTAGGCATGTAGGATTTCGGGATCCCAACCCCAAGTCCTGAAACCAAAAGCCGACGATGATCTGGCGCGTCAGGGCCGTTTAAGGTTCTCTGCAGGCTCAGCTTAGGGTTTGGTATTCTCTCCGAGAGGGTCAGAGATACTGTAGAACTTTCCGATCTTGTTTGGGTAAAGCTTCTTGGGAAGGGTTGGGTACATTCTCAGCTGAGAGAAAATCGGGCAGCGTCAAAGACCTGAAGTACTGCTGACGACCTGCAGTTGAACCCTGTCCGAGAACTAGTGTTTATCCATCACCAGCCGACCTATCCTTTGCAGCCTAAACTCGAAAAATCGTAAAGCCTAAGAGGTTCGAAAGCTTCATGCCTTGCAACGAGCTTCAACCATCAAAAGGGCCCAGTTCTTCCCACCGAACCCGAACGCGTTTGTGGGCTTGGGGCTTGGGCTTAGGGTTTCAGTAGAGTGTGGTGTTCTGAAACTTACATCTACAGCCCGTGAACTGAAGATACAAGATGCTAAGCTGGGCCTGAAGGGTTGAAAGGTCGTATCTGCAACTTGCACGTATACCTCAGCCGAATTCGCACAGGCAGAGCTTGCGAAACCCAAGGGCTGGATCAACGTCCCAGTCGCTAGACTCATTTGATCCGTCAGGCAGTCGGCATGTGTGAGATGTAGTGACGTAGTGCTCAGAGGGCTTTCGGTGGAGCTGACGAAGGGAGATTCCCGGGCTCTGATCAGGGTGCGTGCGCGAAGAAGAAGTCTCTCTGTACATACATATATGAGCATCTGTCAAACCTTCCGTAATTGTAGTTTGTAGTCTGGTGGTCTTGGAATGGCGGATTGGGCCAAAACCATCGAACACTGACAAAGACACCCTCCTCTAAAATAACTGCGGTTCGACCAGCGAAGATCATCTGTTTTGACATGTCATTGCTGCAGCCGCATTTGTGCCTAACTAGTCAGTGTGATATCTGATTGCCAAATCTGATGGAATCATTCTTACGGTTGCTTTCACGACTATCATTTCTGCGACGACTATTCACAACATAAACACGACAACGTTTTGCGACGACGACGACGACGATTACTACGACTACGACTACTACTACTCCTCCTCCTGCTCCTGCTGCTGCTGCTATTAGTACTAGTACTGGTACTGGTACTGGTACTGGTACTGGTACTGGTACTGGTACTGGTACTGGTACTACTACTACTACTACTACTACTACTACTACTACGACTACGACTACGACTGCGACTACGACTCCGACTACGACTACTACGACTACTACCACTACTACTTCTACTACTACTACTACTACTACTACTACTACCACTACTACTACGACTACTACTACTACTACTACTACTGCTACTACTACTACTACTACTGCTCCTACTACTACTACTACCACT
>CAJNDV010004447.1:66489-77329 GCA_905221635.1 Symbiodinium sp. CCMP2456 | reverse complement strand
GAGGAGGAGGAGGAGAACGACGACGACGATGAGAATGGGCATGAGGGTGAAGACGAGGACAAGGACCTGCATATGCACAAGCACAGCGACAACAACGACAACGACGAACGAGTTGTTGTTCCGTCTGTCGAAGTTTCGACTGAATTCTGCCAGGCCTTCCTTTCCTGCATTGGCTACAAAGTGTTCAAGCCCCTTGGGAGCGATTCCTATTCGTAGTACGCAGTTCTCAACTGTAGTGTTTAGTCCGCTTTTCATGATACGTCTGACCGGAAAGTTTCGAGACTTTCGGCTGGGGTCGAGAACGGCAGCATCAAAGCTTTTTTGAGCATTTGAGCCCGGCTCCCCTGCAAGCTGGAATCCTTTTGCGGGGTTTCGGCTTTGGGTTTCCCCTGAACCCTAGACCCAAAACCCTAAACCGTTTAGGGTTGAGGGTCTAGGGTTTAGGGTTTAGGGTTTAGAGGTTTTCCAGGGTCGATGGTTTTTCTTCAGGGCTTGAGGCGGAGGCAGGGGGTTTTCGTTGTAGGGTCTCAGCACCGCACGAACGAAGCGGTCCCAGGCCTTTCACGTCTTCAGACTGCTTCCCAGTGTTGGCATTCCGAGCTTCGCGGTGAAGGGATTGTGGGATATTCTGATATGAAGTGGATTTCGAAATGGGGTTTTCGTGGGTATATATAGCTTCTGACAAGTGTTTGTACGTGCATACTTCAGGTTGTGTTCTAGGGAGGTTCGCAACAAAATCCCCGTTTCATATATCATGTCAGCTTCGAAGTGACGCGGATCGGCGGACTCCGAACACTGAGCTCGAAAGACCCACGTTGCCTCGGAAGGTATGCCCTCAAGTTCAGCAACTACGACTACTACCAGTTCGTCCCCGCTGCCTGCGTGGGTGTGCCGCTGTACTTCATGAAGGCAATGCACATCGGCATCTCGGCAGACTGGAGAGACGTCAATGTGGAAGCCATCATGAGTATTGCGATTACGGCTGCCATTCTGCCTGTTGTAAATATTGTTGCTACAGTTGTCATGATTCCTGTCATCATTAGTGTCACCATTCCGTCATGTTGTTGACTTCTTTAACTCCTAGCCCCCGACGCGTTCCGAGGTAACCCTGCCATCGTGATGCCTCTGGGGATCCTGCTTCCCTTGGCCATCTTCTGGGCCATCGTCTTAGGCGCGGGCTACGACGTCGTGGCTCGGCTCGGCCCTGAACCCAGGGACTGAAAGGAATGTACCGGTTTGAGGTTTAGGGTTCGAAGATTCCGTACATCAAATTGAGCATCCCGTTTTGGTTTAAGGTATATTCCGATCAGGCGTCACCCTGATGCGTGAGGTTTTCGGAATTAAGTTACATGGGTTGTGATGAGGTTGAGGTTTCAGGGTTTAGGTTGGCTCCCAACCTTAAGCTAGACCCCAAATGCCAGTACCAACTTGGTTACCAAATCCAAACACGGAGCGTCCGAACTTCAAACACCACCTGCTAGGCTACATTCCCTCAGCAGGGACGGGTTTGCTGATATGCCCTAGGTCCTAAAACCCGAAAGGCGCTAAACCCTGCCAAGCGCTAAACATCCCTGGGCCCTAAATCTGAGATCCAAAAAAGTATTTCCCCCGCAATAGCAGTTTACTTAGGATTTTCGGCTAAGACGGCGTCTGTACAGGGATTGTGGTCTCGGAAAACCATGCCCCACGTCACGCTGCCGGCATTTTTCTCACGCTCACGAGCTGTGTTTAAGGCCCCTGCATTTTGGTTTTCGGGTGGGTGGCGTCAAACCCTGTTTCGTTGAATGTAGCTTCCAGTGACGGGTATTTGCCGCGCAACAGACAGTGTTCCTGTCCACATCCCTGTCGGAAATGCTTTCAAAGCAGGACACACTCCCAGGAACATCGTAGAGCGGAGCGCTGGTGTCAGAGCCATCGTTGATAGAAAGTGAATACAGGATCGTACAGGGTTTGTATAAAGGGTTTTGAGGGGACTTATAGAATGCTAGGGCCTTATAAGGGCCTACTCAGGCACTGAATACTTCGACGGGGGCATATTCCACCATACAGTCCTATACAGGTATATGGGTAGTCGATAATCGTCGATGCCGGACTGGTGGAGCTTCAATTGCAAGCTAAACACGCGGGATGCTGACCCCCTTTAAGATCTGAAGCACTGGAGTCCTGAACCTACAGCGCAAAAGCCCTAAACCCTTAACCCTGAGCCCTAAACCCTAATATAGATATAGGGGTCTTAATAATTACCAATACCATATATACCATTTTGGGGGTTCCTTTACTATAAAGCATCCCAAAACCTATTCTAATTATCAAGGCCCCTACATTAAACTTGTCAAGTCTTCCGAGGATGCCGATACCTCCGACTTCTTCTTCCCGAAGATGAGCAACGAGCCCTTCTACCTCGTGTGGACGGACAGCATCGGCCAGTACAGCTCCTTGTCAAACCCTAAGTTTGTGTTCGACAGATCCCTAAACCCTAAACTTGAACCCCAAATCCTAAACCCTAAACCCAATAAAAAAACAGCTGTTCTATGACAGAAAAATACTAAGATGTAAGAACATAAGACAACCTTCGACCTCCACTCCGGGTTTTGGGTAGTTTCGGTTTAGAGTTTGGAGCTGGATGATGAAGCGCAGATGCGGTGAGAAGCAGCAACAAGAGGGGCAGTGGGTTTAAGGTGTAGGGTGTAATGCAAGGGCCTAAATAATTACCAATACCATTCTTGGGGCTCCTTATTATAATCAGAGAGTAATGGCCCCCGAAACCAATTAGTATGGCCCCGATATTGTAGGAGTTAGGTCTATACTATTTTTGGGGGTTAGGCCTATACTATTTTGGGGGTTCCTGATTATGATCATGTATCATGGGCCCCCCAAAAAACCCTGTTCTATCTCTTAAGGCCCTTATCTTAGGGTTCTGGGTTAGTAGGAGTGAGGCCTCCAACTGTTTTCTAAGCTGGCTCCAGGCAAGATCAACTTCACTGCGTGGACGGCCACCTTCACCGACCTCGGGCGCCTTTGGCGTCGCATTGAGGGGTTTAGGGTTTTGGAGTTTAGGGGTTTAGGGTTTAGGGTTTAGGGGTTTAGGGTTTAGGGTTTAGGGGTTTAGGGTTTGGTGTTTAGGGGTTTAGGGTTTAGGGGCCCAGTCCCCCTTTGAGCCTAAAGGTGAAGCCTTGTGGGTTCTCAATCCCCTCAGCCCCCCACCACTGGACCCTAAACTCCACCCCCCTAAAGCCCGGGAGCTTCGAATTCCGAAGGATCATGATTCTGGTGGTGGTCTTGGACTGCTCCCTGAAGTGCCTGGTCGTGTTCTCTTTTTGGGTAACGGAGGGGTCGCAGAGGTGTCGCTTTGGCAGAGGCTTTCCACCAGCAGCGGTTTGGGGTGCTTGAGTTCAGGAGTTTCGAGTTCGGGGTGCGGGTGGAGTGATTGCAGTTCAGGGTTCCAGGGATGCTTTGGTCCGTCCGTGGCATCTGTCATGAGACACCGCTAAACCCTAAACCCTGAACCCCAAAATCCTAAACCCTTGACCCTAAACCTGTGAAACCTCCCCAAACCGAAACCCGAACACCCTCTGCCCAGTACCCCTGCAGGAGTGATCAAGGGCTTTTGGCTGACGGGACCAGGGCTGTCTAGCTCAAAACGCGGATTGCTCGATCCTACAAAGACCGCTGCTTTAAGAAAGTAGGGTTCTTTGAGGTTTAGTGTTTATAAGGGCTTAGGGTTTCTTTACAAGCGTTTATGGTTCCGGGCTTCGGCTCACCACGAACCCTCACCTGCCACCGAAGCGCCCTCACACCCTAAGAAACCCAATTTACGAATACGAATATTAATACTAGTGCCACTACTCGTACTAATACTGATGAAATATTCTCAAGCCCTTTATCGAAGGATCTCCTCGACCGAGAACAAGATCCCGGTGAAGGTTGGAACCGTGTTGTGGTGGGCGTTGGGTCTGCGAATTCACGGTTTAGGCTTAGCATCCAGAGTCGTGTTATTGACCCTGAATCACCATGGTAGCTAAGGGGGTGCGGCACCAAGCCGAGACTCGAAGCCACCGTAAGTACCAAACTCCACAAGTTCGGGGGGTTGAGGGTTCATGGCAGGCAGGGGTCAAGGGTTGTGGGGGTCAAGCGAAATTGAAAGACAGGGTTTAAGGTCTATCCTATGAATTGTGTGGTTGTGCCTGCTGTCTTCAGCAGACAGCGTCCCGCTCACAGGTGGACAAGAACTACGAGATCTCGCTGTATGGGGCCGTGAATGCCATCGTGTCGGTCTTCGCATCCACTGTTGGATCCATGGGCTGCATTCAGCTGGAGGTTTGGGTGGACCCAAGCCGGTTCACCAAGAGTGATTTCGCGAAAGGGGTTGTGGTCAGGCTCAAGCCCGCAGAGGTTGCATTGAAACGAGCAAGCCCCTCGCTACAGAATGTCATCTTCCAAAACGCATGTCTGGTAAACGAGTCCTTTGCCAACGGCAGAGCAGTCGCAACACTGCGGTCTATGAAGAAGCTGGTGGCTTGCAGCCTTTCTTGGACCGTACACAAACAATGCAGCTGGCCGTCGCTTTCGCAAAAACAGTACCTCTCAATGGTTGTAGCACGAAGCAGAAGACCTTGTGAGGACACTTACACTGAAACGACGCGAACAGCAAGGATGCCGTGTTGGCACCACTATCATGGTGATACCCAGAAGTATTGCAGCTGCACTTCTGCTAATCACCCGACCCGTCTGAGCCCCAAACCCAAACCCTAAACCCCAAACCCCAAACCCTAAACCCTAAACCCCAAGCCAAAAACCCCAAACCCCAAACCGCAAACCCTAAACCCCAAACCAAAAACTTTTAAACCCCAAACCCTCGACCCTAAACCCAACACCCTAAACCCTGAAAGCCTGGACTCCAGATCCGAAGCTGCGCTTCAGCTGAGGTTACATGCAGCTGAAGTTCAACGCTCCTTGGCTTTGGGTTTAGGGCTTCGGGTCCGTTGGCTTTGGTTTTAGTTCTTAGGGTCCGTTGGCTTTTGGGTTTAGGGCTTGAGGGTCTTGGGTTCCTTGGCTTTTGGGTTTAGGGCTGGCAGTTTATTCAGGTTTCTCAGTTTGTTTCGTAAGGCTTTGGCTTCGGTTGCTCATGCCTGCTGTGTTTCAGCTTGAGCGCTGCATGCTGTGTTTTGTTTCGGACCTTTGTTTTTGCTGCTTCACCCGGTCTTTCCAGCTCAATGCTAGTTCGGTTTTGTCTTGCCTAAACCATAAAGCCTAATCCTTCAACCTTGAACCGCATCAATATGTACACGTGCTATGCTAGAGTTGCGCGACTATTCTACAACTCTGTCTACTACTTGCCCCGCCTAACCCTACGTTAGAAGCCCAAAAGTTGGAATCCCAATAGCCTTAATCCTTAAGACTAATGTATAGGGAATCCCAGCACTATTTCGGCCTTAATCCGGTTTCCAACTTTCTGGGGGTTACTATAAACCCAATGGTTCAAGGTTTGCTATTTCCTAGCCCCTAAACCCTACACCCTATATCCTAAACTTTGTGTTGTGTTCGGCATGCTGTGGCCTTGAGCAGGTCCCCACAAGTGCACGGAAACGAACGTATCTCAAAGTGCCGAGTCGGGCTCATGATCAGTTGAGTACGTAGCCTTTCACCTTGTTGATCTTGTACAAATCGGCCCATCATTACAAGATGCTACAAGCTCTCGATCTTGTTGGGCCGTTGCATTGATTTTGGATCAAGTTAGCCTGCAAATTTCTTGTTTGTGCTAACTTAAGTCAAGTTCCCTAAACCCTAAACCCTAAACCCTAAACCCTAAACCCTAAACCCTGCATGTTTTCGTTTTTTTGGGGTGCAGGGCCTTCTCACGTTGCCCCCATAGGTACCAGCTGGCCCTGGGCCCCAAAGCTTGAATTTTGGGTTTTAGAGTTCAGGATTTCGGGCCATTCAGGGTTTAGGGTTCAGGATTTAGGGCCATTCAGGGTTTAGGGTTTAGGATCTAGGGCCATTTAGGGTTTAGGGTTTAGGATCTCGGGCCATTCAGGGTTTAGGGTTTAGGATCTCGGGCCATTCAGGGTTTAGGGTTTAGGGCGTAGCAAACCCGACCCAAAGGCTGGCCATTCGTGGGCTGGCGGGGGTTCTCTGGGATCCGAAGCACCCAGAGACCCCAATATTCCTTAATTAAGGAATATTCCTTAAATTGTAGTAGGATCCTTAATTAAGGATTTTAAGGTATATTCCTTAATTAAGGAATATACCTTAAATTATAGGGGCCTTAATAATATAATTTAAGGTATATTCCTTAAAAAAAGGGGTATTGGGTTCTCTGTGCAGGTCATCAACTATGGAGTCATGGGCAACGTCGTCGACCGGCGAGCAGGTGCAGCCGGGTCTTGTGGGTTCAGGGTGCAGGGGAAGTGAGGAATTGAGAAAGTGCTTGGTCTTTCAACAGCCCTAAACCCTAAACCCTAAACCCTAAACCCTAAACCCCAGGATCCAAGAAGGGGTATAGATGAATCTTAGTTCAGGTTTGCGGGGCGTAGTGTCTATTCTGATAGGCTCGACTAAGATGCAGTCCTTGGCAGATCCTTGCTACTGGCAGTCGAGGCTTGCATCTCCGCACGCTGAACTCTCAGCCCCTGAACCCTAAACCCTGATACTACGTAACCTTCCGTCGGGTTCCTCTACTATCATTGACGCACAATATGATCCCAAACCCTATTCAAAGCACCCTGACTCAGACGGTTAGCTTGTGTTTCATGGCATCAGGCTCAGGTCAGCTTCGCAATCTTGCGTCATGCCACTGGTGCTACGTGCGCATGCATGTGCTTATGTATGTGCACATGGAGAGCCACAGAGAAGCATGGCTGAGGAGAATGAGCGTTTTCACGTGTAGAAATAGCTTCAATGCAGAAGCAGCCTTACACCATGGACCCCGAACTCTCAACAACCCATGCCTTAAAACCCTAGCTTCTCAACCCCAAACCCAAAACCCTGAACCAATGTAGGGGCCTAAATAATTACCTACACTATTTTTGGAGGTTCCTTCTCATACTTATAGTATAGTGGGCCCCAAGACCCCTTTGAAATTATTGAGACCCCCACATCATGCCACAAACCCTGACCTCCAGCTGAACCCTCATTCACTTCGGAACCCTAAACCCTAAGCCCTAAACCCTAAACAGGTCCCTAGCTCCAAACACTGCATCTCTACAACCCTTGGCCGAAACCGAAACATGGAAGCGACCCAGTAAACCCTAAACCCTAAACCCTAAACCCTAAACCCTAAACCCTAAACCCTAAACCCTAAACCCTAAACCCTAAACCCTAAACCCTGCGAACCTGTGATGCTCCCGCGACTTTGCATCTCCAGCACCCGTTGGCCACGGCAAATCCTCAAAGCCCTGAGCCCGAAGCTTTGAGGTTCAGGGTTTAGGGTTTAGGGTTTAGGGTTTAGGGTTTAGGGTTTAGGGTCTGGTGTGTCCCACATCGCCTCCCGGCCAGGCATCATCTACTCGCTTCTCTGTGGCGCCTTTCGACCGGCACTGCTATCGGTAAGGGCGTGAGTACCTTAATTGGGGTTAGAAGTGATTATAGGTATAGTTGCCTTATTTAAAACCTTACTAAGTCCCACGATCCTCCAAGTAGGGTTTAGGTAGTTTAAGGCTAAGGGGTTAAGGGTATAGCTGGACCCGGAAGAGCAAGCCCCTTCTTGAGCCCTCAATCCTCAAACCCCCCAGCCCTCGTGCCTTTCAGCCGTAGGTGCTCCAAACGGGGATGTGAGTGTTTTCGTAGCTGTAGCAGTCTCAGTTCCAACCGTATGAACACCGTCCGCACATGAACACCCATGTGCCGTCGCTTGAAGCACCAATCTTAAACCTCTAAACGTCAAGTTTTTCGAATTCCGAATTCGAATAGGTGACCATGCACGCACGCAGGCTTGCTCTCATCCCCAAGTTGAGGGTTTAGGGGCTACGTCTCCGCCACCAAGGCGGCGTTCTTCTCGAGTATCGAGTTCTTCAACTACCTGCCCAGGCTCTTCCTCTCTGCGCCCCTGGGCTGAAGGGCAGAGGGCCAGGGTGCATGGGCTCAGTTGCTCAAAGCCGAGCTTGGGAAGCAGGACCTCGAGGGCTCCGATCAGCTTGTAGCAGGGTCGGGCGCCATGGCACGAGGCACGGCGAAGCTTTTGCTGGGCTTTCTGCTTTGCTGCAGTTCCATTCTGCTTAGCCTCTTGGGCTCTGCTCCTGCAGGAAGCTTCGTCCATGGGTCAGGCTTGGTATCGACACATCCAGGGCCTGCGGTGTGGGGCTTGCGGTCCTTGCCCGAGGAAATGTCTAAAGCTGTGGCAGCCACCCTCGCCAGCAAATTCAGTGAAAGGCTTGTGGACCAGATGCAGAGCTTTACCACGATGTTCTATGAAGCCATGCAGAAGAGCATGGCAGAGCCCCACAAGGGCAGGTTCAAGTTGCGGTTCCATCCCGATCCTCATGAGAACCAAGGAGCAGAGGTGGCGATTGTCAATTGGTATCCGGCCAAGAAATCTCTTGAAGAGGTTTTTGCTGGCTTGGAATGGAGTATTACCAGTTTCGAGATTTCATTTCGGAATAATGAAGGTGAGAAGACTCGCATCATGAATGAGGATGACGTTGATGATCTGCTGTCGGAGAGCAAGGGAGTAGTCATCGATGTGCACCTTAAGCAGCCCTCCCATCTTGAGAGACTTCGCAACAAAGCCCTTGAAACAATCGCGTCGGGTATCAAACAGGCCAAGCATCTCATCTGTGGCGAGGGTCAAATTGGTCAGGAGACGGTTTCCAAAGCGCAAGCGGCCTTGATCAGTGAGGCCGCCAACTTAGCCAAAATGCAGACGAGCAAGTCTGCACTGAGCACAGAAGGCTTCGACATTGAGAGCTTTTCCAAGCATGTCTCAGATATTGCTGAGAGGCTGAACATGTCTCCGCAAGAGCAGAAAGTTTTGGCCATGGCAATCGATGCAGACAACATGGCCAGTTTGGAGATGAAGACATACTATCTCGAAGACGGAAGCTTGGTAAAGCATCTCACTAGCTGGCGCACGATTCGGAGCAGTACAGTAAGTGGAAATCCGCCCGACAAGATCTATTTCGTCTATGGTGACTTTTCGGTGACTTGCGATGTACCAGATGGAGGGCTTGCCCCAAAGGCGACGATCATGTTTGACGAGTACGTCGACCTGCGGGCGAAGCTGGTTCCTCCATTGTCTGTTTGGAAGAGTTTTGCATAAGTTCAAGATCTGCTTGCGACTTGGGGTCTAGGGCGTCTACGGAGTCTAGGGTCAGCCAGCAACCAGAGCAATTAAAATCGGCTTTCTGGCGCGTTTCTCGCCCAGCAAACGCAGGAACGGGCAAAGCAGTTCGGCATGGATGCTGAACACGTGCCCCTCCTGGCTGATGTCGCAGCAGTCAATCTCACCAACACACGGGCTTGAGGTTGCTTGGAGTTTGGGATTGAGGAGGTACGTGTCAAGTTTTGGTTATGAGCCGACATTTCATGCGTGATCCTTGTGGTACGAGGATTGCGCGACTCTTCCAATCTGAGCTATCTCAGAGGCAAAGTCGGACTAATAAGGCAGGGTAGTGGAGATCAGCAGCTGCGGGGGCAAAAAAGCCGGCGGGAATGATGATGACAGTGCTGGCGCTCATGACTTGGGCGACGATGATGGCGATGATAACAATGATGAAGATGTTGGTGATGATATTACTATCGACGGTGGTGATGCTACTGGTGATGATGACGATTATGAAGCAGATGATGATGATGAGGATGGCGATGATGGTGATCATGATGATGATGATGATGATGATTGTGATGTCAAGTGCGTGACTGTATTCATACAAGTTGTCGATGCTGTTATGGCCCACACATGTGTCGTACTGGCAACGATGCCAAACAAGAAGTGGGCCATGGCAGTATGTCCCATCTTCCACCAAAGACTTTAGCCTCGCAACCTCTGGCCCCAAATCCGAAGCAGTGGAACCAAACATCCGAACTGCAAGCAGAGACAACTAGTGGCAGTATGCAAATTTGGACTCATTTTGTTCTTAGCCGGGTTTGTCCTCCCTGCAGCGCCTTGTCCGCCAGCTACTCCCCCCCTACAGACGACGACGACGGCTACTCTGCTGACTGCTGCTGCTGCTGCTCGCCACTCCTGCCACCGCCGCCCCTTCCACGTTCGCTACTACATAAACCCCTAAACCCTAAACCCTAAACCAGCTTTCGGGATGAGGGGTCCGCCGGAAGTCTTAATCTTAAGCAAAGCCTGATCTTCTTTTCAGCTTGAGACTTGCTCCGAGGCTCCTTTTCTTCGCCGGGACGGGCTTCGTGTGCGAAAACCTGCAGCTCGTTTAGCAGTTTAAGGGTTCAGGGGTTTAGGGTCGAAGGTGTTTAGGGTTTAGGGGTTCAGGGATTTAGGCTCTGAGGGTGTAGGATTTGCGGTTTAGGGCTTGGGGGTTTGGGGTGCCGCAAAGGCGTTGAGTGTTTGAGGGCTTCATGACACTTAATTCGGGGCGAGTACTACCGGTGTTCGGATTTTTGGGCAGGAGCGGCTTCGAACCTTCGTCTCGTGTAATTTTTTTCGGGCTTCGCCGCTTCGGAAATTCGGTTTTGGAAGCCTTTTTTGGGTTCTGGGTTCGGTCTGGTGTCTCCCTGGCCTCGTAGAGGGCTCACGTCCCTTTTTCCGGCGCTTTCTTCACGTTCTGTGAGGGTTCCGATTGAAAGCCAGCCAACCTCCTGTGCCACTCTACGAGAAGCGGAGGCCCTCGACCCCGCCCTCTAAATGCCTTAAGCCCTAGCCATAAACCCTAAACCCTAA
>CAJNDV010004447.1:47294-60438 GCA_905221635.1 Symbiodinium sp. CCMP2456 | reverse complement strand
GTTTAGGGTTTAAGGCTCTTGGGCTTCGGGCCTTCGGTTAGTTAGTTTTCGGGCTCAACAACTCAACCCCCCGAAAGTCCAAGACGCGAGAAGCTCGTCGGATCCACCGCCAGGTCCAAGACAGCTGGCTGCTGGCCATCCGCCTCAAAGGCCTCGGTTCGACCCCAGGGCTTTTTCGGGCTTAGAGGTTTAGGGGTTTGGGTTTAGCGTCTAAGGGTTTAGCTAGGCTTCAGAGTCACTTTAGAGAGTTTCAGGTTTTAGAAATCTGCAGATTTCAGGCTATTAGCGTGCATCATGGAATGCACCCTAAACCCTAAACCCTAAACCCCAGACCCTATAAAACCCCTCCCGAATTGGCTCTAAGTCCCGTTTGGCACAGGAGGTCTTTGTCGTAGGCCGCCAGGACCCACGAGCTTTTTTGGAATGCTTCAAAACCCTAAAACCCTAAACCCCTAAACCCTAAACCCCTCAACCCCTGAACCACTAAACCCTGAACCCTTGTACTTCACCAGCCTGTGGCCTTGGGAGGCTTCACGTTCTTCATTACCGAAACTGTTCCAGGTCTAATACAACTCAATATGACCCCAACCCCGATACTAATTGTCAAGGCCCCTCTAAGTACAGACCCTGAACCCTACACCTCCTAAGAAAACTTTAACCCTAACCCTAAACCCCAAACCCTAAACCCCTTCTAGACCCCTTTAGAGAAGCCCAGCTCTAATTACTCCGGCCCCTCTCTTGCGCCCTGAACCCTAAACCCTAGACCCTAAACTAAACCCCTAAACCCTAAGCCCTAAACCCTAAACCCTAAACCCCAAACCCTAAACCCTAAACCCTAAGCCTTAAGCCCCTAAGCCCTAAGCCCTAAACCCGAAACCTGCCCTGAAAGGCTTCATTTTCTTCGGCTCCGTGCAGGGAGTGACCTCCATGGTGGCGACGCGCATCGCCTCTCGGCTCCTTGAGGTTTGGGGCTTTAGGGGTTTAGGGCTCAGGGTTTAGGGGTTTAGGGTTTAGGGTTTAGGGGTTAGGATTCAGGGTTTAGGGTTTAGGGTTCAGGATTTAGAGTTTAGGGCTCAGGATTTAGGGTTTAGGGTTTAGGGGTTAGGGTTCAGGGTTTAGGGGTTTAGGGTTTAGGGTTTTAGGGTTCAGGGCTCAGGGTTTAGGGTTAGGGGCTTTAGGGGTTCAGGGCTCAGGATTTAGGGTCTTGGGCTTTGGGGTTTAGGGTTCAGGGCTCAGGGTTTAGGGTTGGGGGCTTTAGGGGTTTAGGGGTTTGGAGCTTTAGGGGTTCAGGGCTCAGGGTTTAGGGTTAGGGGCTTTAGGGGTTTGGGGCTCAGGATTTAGGGCTCAGGATTTAGGGTCTTTTACGGTTTTGGGGTTTAGGGTTTAGGGCTCATGATTTAGGGTTTAGAGTCATAGGGTTTAGGGTTTAGGGTCTAGGATTCAGAGCCTTGGGGGTCTAGCGTTTTGGTTCTTTTGGGGCGAGGGTTTCAGAGTTTAGAGCTTTAGTGCGTTGGTTCAGCAGGGGATATGGCCCTCTAGAAGCTTGGGGTCAGGGTCTTATGGTTTATGGGTTGCGGTTCAGGGTTCAGGGTTCAGGGTTTAGGTGTAAGGGCTTTGAGTTTACGGCAAGACGGCTTAGGATATAGTGAAACTTAGTGTAGGTTTCAGGAGGTCGACTTCCTCCAAAAGCCCTCAACCAAGGAAAGTACTCACTTTATATGACACAACGCTTGTACTTGAAAGCATAGCCCTTGATTAACCCACTTCGTGTCATGCTCTTCCAGGCCCCAAAGTGTAGGCAATTCGCGATTGTTTTTGAAGTCATCTTGAACCCTAAACCGTTCGCCCCTCGAACATGCAGTTGAAGCAGCTTCCAATCGTGAAGGCTGAAGCATAGTAATATTTTCTTACAACTTAGATTCCCGTATCAGAACTTGTATCATATAACCCACACTGTTCAACTCGAATTACTGAGGCCTCTACACGAACCCCTAAACCCCGAAATGCTGAACCTCCAAAGTCCAAACTGCGAAACCCAAATGAGGGCTGCTTCGAGGGGAGACCTCGCATTGGCGGTCGTGACTACGATAATGATGTTGCGGGTTCGTTCGGGTCACATGGTCTTTCAATCCAAAAACTGTTCTTGAGCTTTCACACAAGTCCTCAACCCCTGCATCCCAACTCCTTTCCCAAAAGCCTGATTTCTGCACCCCCAAAACCCAACACACTTCAACTCTGCATCCTGGCCAAACCTGTATCCCCAAATCCCCAAATGCAACACCCTAAACCGGTATATGGACCTGTAAATCCGAGTCGTGTGAAGCCTCGAACTCCAAGCAAGGAGACCGAGAAGAAAGAGAAGGTGCCGAACTACCGGAGGCCGTTTTAGGGGCTGTTTGTTTTCTCCGAAAGCCCCGAAACCCCAAACCCTAAACCCTAAACCCGAAACCCCCTAAACCCTAAACCCCAAACCCCAAACCCTAAACCCCAAAGCCCTGAAGCCCTAAACCCTCAACCCTAAACGCAGGGCCCAAGTCGGCTTGGGGTTCCAGGGTTTGAGGTGTAACATAGGAGCCCGAATAAGTAGAACAGGGTTTGGGGTATATTCTAGTATGACTGTAACCAGGAACCCTAGAAACGGATATCTGTACTTATTTGGGCTTCCATGGTAGGGGTTTAGGGGGTTTGAGGAATTCGTGTGCTGCGCGAACTCGCCGGCTGTTTCTTTTTTTTGGTTCAGCCTCTCGGGTTCCGGTTTCTGGACTCTCCAGAGATTTTTTGGGGCCAGGTGGTGTTAAGGCTTTGTTTCTTCGTCTGGGCTGGATGGAGGGGGTCAGGGTTGGGTTTTGGGTTTAGGGTTTAGGGTTTAGCCAGGCTGCAGATTGTGATCTTTGACTGCGCCCAGCTGGATGGCATCGAGGCACCCAAAGCGGTTTAGGGTTTAGGGTTTAGGGTTTAGGGTTTAGGGACCCTCAACCCTAAACCCTCCTGCCCAAAACCCAACCGGGCGCAGTGCACTTAAAAAAAAAACCCAGCCGCAAACCGATACTCTACGGCCTAAGCCCAAACCTTCAAGAAACAAAAATTCTAAACCCTGAGTCCGAAGCCCTCAGCCCTAAAGCCTACAGCCGTGGTAATAGTAGGACGCAGGAGTAGGAGGAGGAGCAGTAGTGGTAGTAGTAGTAGTAGCAGCAGCAGCAGCAGCAGCAGGAGTAGTAGTAGTAGTAGTAGTAGTAGTAGTAGTAGTATTATAGTACTAGTAGTAGTAGCAGTAGTAGTAGTAGTAGTAGTAGTAGTAGTAGTAGTAGTAGCAGGAGGAGGAGGAGGAAATAGTAGTAGCAGTAGGTAGTAGTAGCAGGTAGTAGTAGCAGCAGAAGTAGTAGCAGTAGTAGCAGTAGTAGCAGTGGCAGTAGTAGCAGTAGTAGAGGAGGGGTGTGACAGGGCTGTCGCTGCACACGTGCCAGGTGTCTGCAGCGAAGTCGCTCACGAAGCTGACACAGGTGTCCTGACACGTCCTGACATTGCAGTTACAGGTCGCGATGTGCTTCAAGTTTCGAGCAGGGCTTTTCGTATCTGCTAAGCCACATGTTACCTTCATAGGGTCAGATCAAAGCCACAACCTGCAACCATTGAGCCCTATTGCCTAAGCCCATGTCCAGAAGAATCCTGCACCGTGAAGAGCACGGGAAACACGTCTTCGGACCCTCAGCCCATGCCTCCCAAGCCAAGGAGTCTAAGAGCGCTGGCGTTCAGATCATCTTCAGCACCGCGGATTCAAGGGGTCAAGTGGGTTTTTACTGTTTAGGGTATGAAGCAGATTGGCGAGGAGCGTGTTCCACATACACATGCTTGCAAATGCAACAAGCCTTAGACTCTACACCCTTAACAAGCATGCACCAACCTGCTTCGAAGCGTTTCGGATTTCGAGGTCAGGCGGGGTTGAGGAGGCTTTAATGAGAGCTGTTGTTATACCTGTCCCGGTAGGTTTTCGAGCGCTGGTGGCAGTATATAGGTCAGTAGGTTGCTCTTTGTGGTGCCGATAGTGGTTCGATGGTGGTGGTGGTGGTGGTGGGGTGATGGCGGTGGTATGATGGTTGGGGTGTGATGGTCGTGTTGGAATGTTGGTTGTTACGTGGTGATCGCACTGGTGAGGCTGGTCGTGGTAGTGATGGTGGTGGTGCTGCTACGGCTCAGGTTGATACTGCAAAGGGCAGATGATGGTAATCAGGGGAGGGTGTTGACATTCGCTGCGTCGATGTAGTTGATATTGAAGACTTTCATCGTGGTTTCAGTTTCATGCTGATGATGTTGTTGAGGAGGAGGAGTGCAGAAGCATTAGCTCCAGACTCCCCAAACCGTAAACGCTTGAACGCATCAGGCGTGCTGAGCAACCAAGTTGCCATATAAATATATTATACACTATACACCTTTCCGAAGAAGAACCTCGTGACCCCAAAACCCTTCTAAGAGCCTTCTCCAAGCCCGACGGCCATAGAGGAGTAATGAGGAGTACGCCACTTGAAGGTGAGAGCCCTAAGCCCTAAACCCTAAATGTCCGAAGGCCTACCAGAGCTCCTGAAGCCTAAGCCCTGAACCCTCAGAACGAGGTTCCGTATCGAATGGCCTGGCTAAGGACTCCCGTGATGGAATGTAGGATGTTACCTGTTGTTATTACTTGTTTACCGGTCTGATTCACCTCATCCGGGCTTCTTATCTTTTTTGTTGAGGGCGGCTTGGATTTCTGGTTTCTGGTTTGGCGGATTGTTAACTTCAGCGGTTCTTCCCCGGATTCTGGGTACCAACGCCCAGCCCCCAACGCAATTTTGCAAGGGAGCGGGTTTCTGCATTTCCGGACGTGGATTCATTTAAAGAGCATTTGCTTCAAGCGCCTGATTACGGGTATGATGTCGCCAGTTTAGGGTTCAGGGTTGCTTTCCACCGCTTTTGTTCCTTCTTCCGGCGCTTCCCCGCGCCGCCTCGTCACCATTATTGCCATTAATGTGGTGCTCCCTCGCGGTTTCCGTGTTCCCTGCAAGTGAATGTGCAGGTTTCCTTGTTTCCTTCCGAGGTGGGCGTACAGTATGATACGCCCTAGCGGTTTTAGCGACTAAACGCAAGACACTGACAACATTATCCCCTAAACCCGGAAAGCCCCAACAACCGTAATATCGGGGCCTTATTCATTAATTACTTATACTATTTTGGGGATTCCTTACTATGACTGTAGTATAGTATACCCCCAAAAACCCTCTTCTAATTCGTAAGGCCCCTAAACCCTAAACCCTAAACCCTAAACCCTAAGCCCTAAGCCCTAAGCCCTAAACCCTATTCTAATTAGTAAGGCCCCTGCATTGAGGCCTCCTGTCAGTGGCTGCTTCGCGCAGTCCGCTCCACGTCTGTTCTTTCTGATGCTACTGCCGCGTGGGAGGGGTGGCGCAATGTCATCGGCAACCAGCCGGGCCATTGGAAGGGCCTGCTCAAACGAGCTGAAGCGTGGCATGCGGAAGTCGTGGCATTTGAGGCCAGCTGTGACTCATTCGCCCGTCGTCTTTGGTCCGCCTGCACTCCTTCTGCGTCTGCTGTGCTTTTGGCGTCGTGTGAGCATGCGTGTGTTCCGTGCGGCATTGCCTTCCGTACGCAGCAGGCTTGGGGCGCACATGCGCATCGTGCCCAGGGCTATCTTAGCCCCGCCCATATATTCGCTGTTGGGCGACTTTGCGTTTCGTGTGGGCTTGTCGTGGCTAACCAAACCAGGTTGCGTAAGCACTTCAAAACTTCGCCCTCTTGCTTGCTTGTTGCCCAAACCTCTGCAGGGGATTACCCGGTCGATATGTCGGAAGGACACATCCGGTGTCCCGCCTCGGGCGGTCTTCCCCGTTCGGCGCTGCCAGCCCCTCAGCCTGTCTTGTGTTCTCGGTTGATGCAGGCGCTGCAACTGCTTTCTGACGTTGATGATCAGGCCATTTTCGATGTTGTTCAAGGACACATTGAGCCCTTGCCTGTCCTTCGGCGGACTCTCCAGGCTTGGGTTGATTCCCTTCCTGATTCTCCCGTGAAAGCTGCGGGCGCTGATGTTCTTTTGGTGCTTCACGCAGAGCACCTTTGTTCTCACGTCTCGGGGCGTGAACCGCAGCACGCCGTATTGCCTGGCGCGTTTGAGCCTTGCGTTCTTCCTGTGCCGGTTGCGTTGCCGCTGCGCTCAGCCCCTGTTCGGTGGATTGGCTCGCTGTGCAATGCGTGGGTCGAGCGATGGGGTCTTCGACTTTTTCCATCTGCTCCCCTCCTTTGGCCTTTGACGAGTTCCACCTTGACGTTTCCTGTGGCAGCACTTTGTTGCTGCCCTCCTGGTCCTCCCTTTCCATTTGCGAGCGTGATTGAGCCTGCCCCCTGCCGCTTGCGTCACTTGCGTGCTAACCGTGCTTGGTTTGTGCACCTTTTGACTCTCGTTGAGTTGGCCGTCACTGTCGCTCGCAATGGAGCGCCTGTCCTTCTTCGCTTGCCTTGTGCCGCTCAGGCGTTGCATCCGCTTTCCGACTGGCTTAGGCAGCAGGCGGCGCCCGGGGACCTTTTTCACAACTGTTTCACTCTTGAATTCGTTTAGCTTTGGACACGTCCTTGTGTGACTTTCAGCCCAGCGCAGAAGAAGAAGGCCCCTGCATTAAACGCCTCGGCCTCGGTGGAAGGAGATGAAGAGCCGAGGAGTCATCCATGGGGACCACGCCGCCCGACGGGGCATTTATAAGGGCTTAGGGTTTAGGGTTTGGGGTTTAGGGTTTAGGGTTTAGGGTTTAGGCTTTAGGGTTTATGGTTTAGGGGCCTTTAGTATAAGGGTCTTCTGCGTAGAGGCTCTGTATCGTCGTGCAAAAGCTCGGTCGATTTTTGTCCAGTGGTTTGCATCATTGCCTTGTGCTGGTTCGCAGAAGTTGTCTGGATTTCGGAGAAGGTTTTCGTATATGTTTTGTAAGGACTTGAAAAGGGAGTTTGGCCATTCCTTGAAACGTGGAAGCCAAACCTCCAAACATAGGAATCGCCCGAATAAGCATAAGCAACCAGCAGTGGCAGTATTACAGTCAGTCGCGACGGAGGTAAACCAAGCAATGGCTGCAAGTTACTGACCCTAAACCCTAAACCCTAAACCCTAAACCCTAAACCCTAAACCCTAAACCCTAAACCGTGTTTTTGCCCTTACACTGAGGACCTCTTCCCGGACATGGAAGCGGCCATCTTCTACGTGGAGGACTGGCTTCAAAAGAAATTCGAGACGCGAGCTGATAATGGGTTTTTGAGCTCTACTTCATGGCCTTCGACACGGCACATGGGAAGTCAATCTGTGCCTAAACCTTAAGCCCTAAACCCTAAAACCCGGAAGTCAAGCTGTGCAGGAGTCTTCGTCGTTGTCGTCGTATGCCTGCGACAACAACCCCTACCCCTACCCCTGCCCCCGTTACCGACCCCAAACCCGACCGGCTTCTAACTTCTAACCCCGAACCCTATAGGTTTAGGGTTTGGGGTTTAGGGTATACCGCCTACTCCTCCCCCATTCCGGCCAACCCTCAAACCCTGCCGTGTAGCCTCGCTGTCAGCTCGGAGGACTTGGCTTTGCAATACGCCAAGGCCATGGAAGGCCGAGTTCGCCACTTTAGTCGCGGATACAACCCAGAGACTCCAATATTCCTTAATTAAGGAATATTCCTTAAATTATAGTAGGATCCTTAATATGATTTAAGGTATATTCCTTAATTAAGGGATATTGGAGCCTCTGGGAACGCTGTTTCGGAGGGCCGGAGAACGCAGAAGGGTGAGCGTCTGGACTCTCTGGTCATGGCTTCAGGGTGTCCTGGCTAGGTGCAATCCCTTTCAATCACTCGCCGGAGGCATGATAATGTAGGAACCTGATTAAGAAACCTTGGCCCTATAACCCCAAAATAGTAGGATTCATATAAACAACCCTAATAAAGATCCAGGGTTTCTTAATCAGGTTCCTACATTAGCTCGGACGTGCCAGGCCTCTTCTCTTCTCTGCATCCGGGAATTCAGTACCACCAGGCGGTGCGCAAGGAGCAGGTGCCCATGTGGAGCCAAGCGTTTGCGTTTCATCAGAGAGCCAGCATACAGAGTCTCAGGGACGCTTGGTAGAGTTGGCCCTTCTGCAGCAGATCAGTCGTGCAATCATCTAGCAGGTTATTAAGTATAGTTTCTATATTCAGCATATGTATACACAGACACACACGCACACGCACAGATACGTACATGTACCTACGAATGTACATACATCATCGTCTCTAGTATTTCGCGCCTGGAGGTGTTTAACTATGCATGGAATGTCTAAAGGAGCATGGTCCATCTACATCGGACGATCTCGGGGCATCGTAACTAGCATCTGGGGCATGCCAGGTGACCTTCGAGCCCTTCGGCGGCATCCTGGTGACAGACGATGCCAGGCGGAGAGGGTCTGGCGACCAGCGAGCAGCGCCCAAGCCCGAGCTCTCTTGCAGCCGTGGATGCCTCACACTTTGCCTCCCCAAAAGCGACAACAGCTTTCCCTGTTGCAGTTCGGAGTCTAGGGGGCTTTCGCAGAGACTTGTGTGCAGAGGTTTCAGTGAGGCATCCTAGTGCTTCATGTCTGAGTTTGTATCAGATGATTGTAGGACCCGGAAGCGTCATGCTGACCTTCCAGTTTTGGGCGGAACACTAGCAGTGTGCCCTACACCCTAAACTCCTTGAAACCTCTAAGCTTACCCTCAACCCTCCGACCCTCCTGTCCTGAGCCCATACACCCTAAGCCCTAAACTCCTACAAATTCGGTCTTGACCTGTCCTCCCAGAAGAAGGAATAAGCTAAATTCCTGGGTTCAGGGTTGACGATTCGGTTTGGAGTTTAGGGCATCAGGGAAGAATGTTCTTTTCCCTTATAGGGCAACTGTCAAAATCATGGTCCTTTGGGAGAATTCTACACAGTCCTACTCTTAATATGGTATAGTCTAGGAGCCTAAAAGCGGACAACCACCCATATCCGTACTATATTGGGGACTTAAAAAGGGACCGTAATTTAGAGAACTACCCATGTAGAGGATAGGCAAGCAGTCTGCGGTGCCTCCCTTTGCGCAGGTTGGGCTGCCCCTGGCGCTTCTGCACCAAGGTCGCCGAGCTTTTTTGGAGTTTCCAGCCGGTTTGCGATGTTTTTGTAAGGGCACCGCAACGTTCAGTCAAGGTTTCCAGGTTTAGAGAGTTTTGGGTTGCGTTCAGAGTTTCGCACGTCACAGCGGTCGTAGACGGGGAGGACCAAAAGTGAAGATGTAGCAGCTTTCTTGCTAGATGGAATCAACGAAGAGTGAAATAGTAGCAGGAAGGACGTGGCACATTCAGAAAAGTACATATGAAGATGAGGTTCAGGTTGAGATCAGATCAATACGACCGCACGAACCCACAGGTCTCGATAATGTATCCTTCCTTCTTAAGACACCAACGTCCGAACATGCCAGTATCCCAAACCAAGGGTGGCTTATCCCTGTGGCTTATCCCTAAATCCTTTCTGCAACCTCTTGTAGCAATCCTGATATTTATTGCGGCAGCCCCTATAGTAGTCACCATAGTGGCCCTCATGGTAACCCCGACGGTTCCCTCTGCGAATCTAGAGAGACGAACATTGAGTGAAGCGAAGAACGAGACACCGCCCAAAAGCCCTAACAGCCCGAAAAATCTTGCATTTCCAGAATCCCCTAATCCTAAACTCTGAATCCTAAACCCTAAACCCTAAACCCTAAACCCTAAACCCTCAACCCTGGACCCCAAACCCTAAACCCTAAGCCCTAAACCCTAAACCCTAAACCCTGAACCCTGGATTCCTAAACCCTGGACCCCAAACCCCTATCCTGGACCCATGGCTCGGAGCAGGTCGACATCACGAAGCACAGCACCCTGCTCTGGTCGTCGCATGGCGGCCTCTGGCGTTGGAACAGCTCAGTGTTTTAGGTTTTAGGGTTTAGGTTTTAGGGTTTAGGGTTTTAGATTAGGCTTTCGGCGGCCTCTGGCGTTGGAACAGCTCAGTGTTTTAGGGTTTAGGGTTTAGGTGTTAGGGTTTAGGGTTTTAGATTAGGCTTTCGGCGGCCTCTGGCGTTGGAACAGCTCAGTGTTTTAGGGTTTAGGGTTTAGGTTTTAGGGTTTAGGGCTTTAGATTAGGTTTTCATCTAGAAGCCCGAGTGACTGGTAATGTGGTTGCTGAGTATAAGTACAACATAATGCGAGGAGTAATTTCTTCCTTTTGGTTCCGTAGTGTGGCTATAGTATACTAAACTCCAAAACCCTAAGGTTTTTTAAAAGCACAGATATGCAGATAGAGTTAGATACAATAGAATATGTCCCAAAACCCAGTCTTAGAGGGAGCTTGGCTTGGCGCCCGACGCCCTTACATGAGAGGTTTGGGGTTGCGGGTGTAGGGGAGACAGACGTAGTTCACGTACAATAGTCTGTTCCTAACTGGGAGGAATCAGCAGTAAGAGAAGTGTGGATTGTGTTCTACAGTATAGAGCGCCTATGTGTATATATACAGTATATTATAATTATGTATAGATACACTATGTATGTATGCATATACATATATATATATATATATATATATAAAGATACATATACAGTTATATACATACACAAAATAAATAAATAAATAAATAAATATATATATATATGTGTGTGTGTGTGTGCATGTACCTACGGTATACACATATATATGTGTATATACATACGTAGATATAAACACACAGCTATGTGTAATGTGGAGTAGTGTGATAGGGCAACAGCATACTAGCGACATCTGTAGCAGTATATGACCATGGTACTATAACCTATCATGTAGTAGAGGGTTTTCCATTTCGATCGCAATGTTTCAAAAGGAATGTCGCCGTTTTCGTAAAGGAGTAAATCGCCCTTGCAACGATGCGAGGTCGAAGGACAAGCACGATGTGCTGTACCTGATCCACACCGGTTCTGTAGGCCTGGGTTGTGTTTCTTTGTTTTGCTCTTTGATTAGGAGTTTAGGGCGGTTTAGCGTCCTAAACCCTAAACCCGAATTCAGGATACGTGCCTTTGGGATTGGTAGCTCCAGAGGCGGGTTCAGCCAGATCAGTGCATGTGAGCTTTTACCAAGTCTTGCTTAACACACAAGTTGGTCGTTTTGAGACACCCTAAACCCTAAACCCTACATTGTTATTTTCAGCGCCCCAAGTGGCCCAAAGTAGGTCGTTTTTTTGCTGTGACCAGCCCCCAGTTGCTTAGGGCCCAGCCCAAACCGAAACCCGAAATGACACAGCCCGGGACTGGGATTACGAACCCTACTTGGAGGTTCATGGGTAGTTATAAGTAGGGTTATAAGTCCCCTAACATGGGTTATAAGTATAGTTAGCTTACTTATAACTCCACTTATAACTACCCCTGAACCTCCAAGTAGTGCAACGTCTAGAGGAGCTTCCCGGAGCCTCTCAACGAAGCCTAGGCTCATCCTGCAAGAGTCCTTCCAACCCTGAAGTTCCCTGAACTCCGAAATCCCGAAGCCATGAACGAGCCCTTTAAAGAAGAAGCCTCCCGGCCCCTCTTATTGGAGCCTCCCCTAAACCCTAAACCCTAAACCCTAAACCCCCCTAAACCCCTTTTTTGTAAAGCCTCCCTCCTGGAGGCATCTTCGAGTCCATCCCCGAAGACCGGAGGCACTGGAAGTCGCCGGTGGCGGCTGCTCAGCTCGTTCGAGGGGATCGGTTTAGGGTTTAGGGTTTTCAAGGGCTCCCTTTTCGGGGTTGCCTTTAAGGACAGGGTTCCCTTGGGGGCTCCTTCGACCCCCGCCGCCAGCAAGTTGAAAAACAAGAAAATAGCCATAAGCCTTAAACCTGAACCCCAAATCCCCTAAAACCCCGAACCCTAAATCCTGAACCCTAAGCCCTGTCGAGTGCAGACTGATCCTGTTTCGGTGGATCGCTTTGTGACGTGCAAGCTCTAATCAGAGCGAGCTTCTGCAGGAGAAAGGGGGGGCCTAGTGCACTTTAAAGAAACAATCCCAAATCCCCCAAAACCCTGAAGCCTAAATCCTGAACCCTAAACCCTAAATCCTAAATCCCCAAAACCCTGAACCCTAAACCCTAAACCCCTAAACCCCGAACCCTAAATCCTAATCCCTAAACCCAAAGCCCTACACCGAAGGTCTATGGCCACGGGCAGTTTCTGAACCTCGCGACTTGGGCAGCCTAGGTTTGCGGCGTGCCGTGGAATCAGCAGTTCGGAACAAAGGGATTTATGGGTTTAGGGTTTAGGGTTTACGGTTTCGGCTTTAGGGTTTTGCTTGTGCGCTTTTTCGGGGCCCTGCTAGGAATCTTGTGAGAGTTCTGCAAGGTGTAAAATAAAAGGGCTTTGTACGGGTTGCCAGAAGGTGGTTTATCGAGTGTCAGTTTCGACCCTGAACCCCGAAGCCTAAACCCTAAACCCTGTGGGGACTGCATGTACTGAATTGTGCTGGCTAGGAAGCCTGGCAAGCTCGCGAAACATGTGCTAGGCTGTTCAGAGTTTTCGGATTTAGGCTGTAAGCTTTCGGGCGAACCCCAGACACACGTCTCAAGCCAACACCCCCCCAGGAGATGTTGGCTGGCATCTTGGCTGATCTGATGAGCGGCAATGCAGGCTTTTTTTCAGATCACTTAGTTTTTAAGGCTTGACTGCTCTCAAGCATATGTTGTATATTATACATACTACATTGTTCTACAGTTTATATATATATATACATATGATCCGTTATACATTATACATTATAGCATGATCTGCAGCCCGTGCATGAGTCCATGACTCGCCAAATAGCCCATCTGTTCTTATTATCAGCTGCACTCCACCCGAAAGCCCAAATCCCCAATTGCAGACCGCAGATCCTGAAACTCAGCCTCAAGCCGCGAACGCCGCGGGAAGCCTCAAACCTTCAAGCACCGCTGTAAGAACCCGTATAGCATAGTAGCGGTCTGGGCAAACCTGACAGCATCCCTGTCAGCAGCCCTCCAAAAATGACTTTTTCCTTGTTCCTGAACTCTAAGAAAGAAGCCCTTCAAGAAGAGACCCATAAGAGACCCTCTTTGGTAACCCGGGCATAGTAGAAAACCCCTAAGCCCTAAACCCTA
>CAJNDV010004447.1:25379-39775 GCA_905221635.1 Symbiodinium sp. CCMP2456 | reverse complement strand
CTAATGTAGGGGCTTCAATAACTGCCTACATCGTTTTTGGGGTTCCTTATTGTAGTTGTACTGTAAAGGAGCACAAAACCTTATTCTAATTATTGAGGCCCCTGCATTAGGGCCATTAGGGGCTGGTGGCTGTGGTTTCTGCACGAAGCATAAGTAAGGCAAAGCATCTAGGTTTTGGAGGTTAGGATTCGAGTGTCGGGACTCGCAGTAGGAGGTTTCTCGAAGTCGTTCGAATGCCTGTTCCTAAACCCTAAACCCTACCTAAACCCTAAACCCTAAACCCAACTCTCCGAACGAGCCATAGATCGGTTTTCTTTTTGTGGTTGCCTTACCCTCCAGCAAGGAAGCGCCCTGCTAAAATGGGACTTGTGCAACAAGCCCTGCTAGTCCAAGAGTCGGTCCTGGACCCTCTCAAACCCAACCCTAAGCTTCCACCTAGACGTAAACCCTAAACCCTAAACCCTGAACCCTAAATCCTAAACCCTAAACCCTAAACACGGCTAGACCTCGGCCCGATGCCTGGAATTCTGTGCCTTTGACCTCTTCAAACAGAAAAGACCACAGCCTTGAATCCGCGACCTTCTGAAAACCATAGATACGCATTGAATCTCAAACCCGCAACCCCAAACCCCGAACAAGAAGCCGTGAACGAGAACCCCCAAACCTGGAACCCTAAACCCGAAACCTTGAGACCCTAAACCCTAAACCCTAGAACCCTAACCCGAAACACCGAGACCCAAGACCCAAAACCCTAGAGCCCTAAACCCTAGAACCCTAAACCCTAGAACCCTAAACCCGAAACCTTGAGACCCAAAACCCAAAACCCTAGAACCATAAACCCGAAACCCCGAGACCCAAAACCCAAAACCCTAGAACCATAGACCCGAAACCTTGAGACCCAAAACCCAAAACCCTAGAACCCTAAACCCGAAACCCCGAGACCCAAAACCCAAAACCCTAGAACCCTAAACCCCAAGCCCCGAAACCCCAAACGCTGGCACCGCAGGAGCGGCTGAAGCACGATTGCCGGGTGGGCTTCCGCACCTTCAGCAGCTGGGGCGCTTGTGTTCTAGGGCTCTAAGGTTCTAGGGTTCTAGGGTTCAGGGTGTTTTGGGGTCTTTTGCCTGATTTTCTGGGATTTTGGGTAAGGCCCAAGTCCCTGTGGCATTTTGGCCTTCAAGCCGTCCGGAAAGTTCATAGTCGAGTCCTGGAGTGCCTGGGATTTTCAGTTTAGGGGGTTTTAATGTATGAACCTGATTAAGAAACCCTGGCCCTATCACCCCAATATATTCGGGTTCAAAAAAGAAACCTAATAAAGGCCCAAGGTTTCTTAACCAGGTTCCTACAGTAGCCGTTTAGCCTTTCTGGCTTCGGGCTGAGTCGGGGGTTCGGGGCGAAGGCAACTTCAGTCAGAATGTGGAGTGAAGAACAACTTATGTCTACTATGTGTATCTGGATAAACATAGATAAACATAAGCATGGATGAACAAAGGCAAAACTCAGCAATTAAGTATACACATAGATAGTCTCTCTGTTTTTTTTGTTTGTTTTCTCTCTCTCGCTCTCTCTCTCTCTATATATATACACATGAACAAATAAGTAATCAGATAAACTGTATGTATACATAGAGAGAGAGAGAGAGAGAGACAGATACATGTATGCAGACGCACACCTATGTTTTTCCCTTGACTAGAACGAGCAGAATGTGAGGGCTCAAGCTTGTTCTACAAGCAGGGATAAGCCAAAGTTCGTCATGAGCTTTCCTTGTCTAGAAGGATGTGTGCACGAGTCGATGTATGAATACATATAGAACGAATCTCTACTGTGAGGCCGTAGCATTACTGCCTAGTAATCTTATGCAGCTTAGTAAACAATGGCAAGTTTGAGCAGTGTTTCATCTATCACCACTACGGTGCTGCTCGTTTTCTCGAGAATGCTGATCGTACAATGTCTACGAATACTACCTGTACTACAGGAACCCGCCGCACTGTGAATCAGCAATGATCACGACTCGCAAGTGTTGTCCGCAGTGTTTGAAGTGATGATCATAGATATGATTCCTCTCGACAATATTCCAAGAAACTTCCAACACAAGCAACAGTGTTTTCTATTACTAGTTGTATTGCAAAATGCCGGTGCCACTTTCAAACGTTAGTGCCGCAAGAGACAAGTTGGTAAGTTCATTGTTGCTACAGCAAGTGGTTTCAATGACACGTTCAAAGTAGTTCAACAATCCGAGTGCTTCCATTTGAAGCAGCTACTACTCCGCTTGCTTTCCCTCGGGTGAATACTAGCCCAGAGTGACGCCTAGGTTTCCTTCATACAGATGACATTGTTAAGGCCTTGTTCGTGACAGGCTGACTGCCTTTGACATTACTACCATTAACGAGAACGCAAATACAGTTGCTGCTCTTAGCAAGTCCAGGATGAAGAAGAGCACTGCGAACACTTCTGCATGTGATGGATTGAGGGTTCAGGGTGTGGGGATTGTGAAAGCGGTGAGTGGCAACATCTGGTTGTAGGATGATCATCAACACGCTAGACCACTAGTTCAAGCCACCCGGAAAAATCGAGAAGCACCCCGGCTCCAAACTCACCCTCCAAGGACGCTTCACCGACGAGGGCCAGGAGGTCATTGACCCCTACGACGTGAAGAGCGCTTTGATGTACGCAGGATGCTGGCCCAGAAAATCAGTAGGAGGGTGTAGTATGGTAGTTTCAGAAAGCATCGGACCTTCATGTAGACCCCACACACACACACACAGGTAGGATCTTTCTTTTTTTGAGATCCCCGAGTCCCTGATTAGCCGTCACTTCGCAATCCCAAACCCCGAATGCTGAACCCTAAACCCTAGGTGTTTCAGGATTGCCTCCAACAGTCTGCGGTTCAGGATTCCAGGTTTTGGCGTTTAGGAATCCAGGATTTTTGGGGTCAGGATTGTGCCAACCGCCCTTGCGTTACAGCTCCCTGATAAGCAAAGAACGAGCCCCTTGTGGTAACCGGCAACTCGACGACCAAAGCAGATCTTCGTTATTGTACCCTTAAACCCTCAACCCGAACACCCCTTAAAACCTCGACCCCTCAGCCCTCAACCCACCAACTCCTCAGCCCCAAGCGCTCAACCCCTAAGGCCCCAAACCCCAAATCCCCAAACCCTGAACCCCTAAACCCAAAGCCCACGCCCTAAAACCCTAAACCCCTAAACCCCTAAACCCTAAACCCTAAACCCCTAAACCCCTAAACCCTAAACCCTAAACCCCTAAACCCCTAAACCCTAAACCCAAAATCCCCCAAGCCCTAGAGGCCCACAGCTTCCTTCCCAAGGAATCTTCGGGGCACAGCTGAGCCACGAAAGGCTCTTCCCCCTGTCCGAGGCAAGGCTGCCTTGTCGGGGGCCTTTTTAAAGCTATCAAGGGGTTTAGGGTTTAGGGTTTTGAGGATTAGGGTTTAGGGTCCAGGTAGGATTGGGTTGAGGGTTTAGGGGTTTAGGGTTTAGGGCTTATGTATCTTTTGGGGTCTTATGGGATTTCTTTTAGCCTTCTGCATCGCTTTCTACGGTTTTCCTTGTGTTCTTTGCCAAGGTTGCACAGGGTCTTTTGGAGCTTCATCGGGTTTAAGGTGTTGTAGGGTTTTGAGGGCTTTATCGGGTCTTGCAGGGGCTGACAGGGGCTTCTATACAGATTTCCAAAGTAACATGGAACCTCGAAGAGTATTTTGAGCCGTAAAAGCCGCTAAGCCCTAATCCCTAAACCCCAAAATGGAACCCCCTAAACCCTGCCCCAAACCCTAAACCCCCATCCTTAACCCCAACATGGAACCCCCTAAACCCTAAACCCCAAACCCCCACATTAACCTGAGCCCCGAAATACAACCTCACGTAGCAAAAGGACAGAAGCCTCCCCAAAGCCAACACTGCGAGGCCCAGTTCGTACATGTCGCCAATGAGGCGTCACCCGGCCACCAGAGGTCTTTAACCCTGTGACAGGTTGGGGCAGCAACCTATATACCATATATATTTATATACAGATATACATTCATACATGCAGAAGTTTTTTTTGTTTGGGGTAATATGTGCGTCGGAATACTTAGGAACATTCTTTCATGAAAGTCCACATACATACGTACTGTGTGTATATATATATATTATATTATATTATATTATATGATATTTATATATATATATATACACATATATATGCAGACCCGTTCGATAGCAGGGAGGGGGGGGCTCGTTCACCATTGACTGAATCCTGCTTGAAGCGATGGCCCGTTGGCTCCGAGGTACATGACCCGTTTCAGTGCCAGACAGATTGCAGCTTTGACTGCACATAGTTCTGGATTGTCTGCGAAAACACTAGCCATTCGCGTGGTTGCCCTTCTCTCTCTATTCGTTGCTGCAGAGACGGGTGCTCCATGCATACCAGCTCATGAAACCACTAGGGCCTTGTGTCCTGTGCATAAAGACGTTTTGTACGTGTTACATGTTTGCGTGTGCACATGCATGCAGGCATATGTACATACATTGCCCTTGTACATGCATCGATGCAATAAAAGAATTCCATAAACAAGTGCTCGTACGTTTGTGTTCGTGGTCGAACAGCAGTCTGGTATCCGTCACTCGAAGCCTTCAGTGCGAGGCCATCGCTGAGGACCTCTTCGGGAAATTTGATGCCGACGGTTCAGGCGGGTCTTCCGTTTAGGGTTTGGTGCTCAACGGTTTGGCTTCAATCTGAAGGTCTGAGTTTTCAATTGTAGTCGGCACCACGCCCCCACCACGGCAAGAACCATCACCACCAGCAGCAGCATTCCGAGCATCGCGAGCATCATGCACATCACCAACATCGTCAGGAGCATCAGCAGCCTCAGCAGGATCAGCCGCATCACGAGCATCGCGAGCATCATCAGCATCAACAGCATCCGCGGCATCAGCGGCATCACGAGCATCGGCAGCTTCGCGAGCATCAGCAAGCCCAGCATCATCCAGCATCAGCAACATCAGCAGCATCAGCAGCAGTAGGAGCACCAGCAGCAGCAGCAGCAGCGGCAGCAGCACCACGAACCCCCGCAGCAACAGCAGCATCACCAGAATCAAGAGCATCACGAGCACCAACATCACCACCAGCAATAGCATCAGCAGCATGATGAGCATTGCGAGCATCACGAGCAACAGCGCCTCACGAGCAACAGCAGCAACAGCAGCATCAAGCGCATCAACAGCATCACGAACATCATGAGCATCACGAGCACTAGAAGCATCACGAGCATCCAGGGAAAATCAGCAGCATCAGGAGCATCAGCAGCAGTAGGAGCATCAGGAGCATTGGCAGCATCGCGAGCATCACGAGCACCAGCAGCATCAGCATCATCAGCCACATCAACAGCATCGCCAGCATTGCGCGCATCAGCAGGATCAGCAGCATCGGGAGCATCACGAGCATCACAAGCATCAGTGCATCAAGAGCATGACAGCTATCAGAAACATCACGAGCATACGCAGGGTCCGCAGCATCACGAGCATCAGCAGCAGCACAAGCATCAGCGACATCAGAAGCATCACCAGCATCACCAGCATCAGCGGGATCAGCTGGATCAGCCGCATCACAAGCATCACGCGCGTCAGCAGCATCAGCGGCATGACGAGCATCAGCTTGATACTCATGATGCTCCTGAAGGAGCATCATGAGCAGAGGAGCAGTGCGAGCATCACGAGCATGAGCAGCATCAAGAGCATCAGGAACATCAGAAGCATCGCCAGCATCACCAGCATCAGCAGCATCAGCGGGATCAGCCGCATCACAAGCATCAGCGGCATCAGCTTCGCCAGCATCAGCAACATCACGAGCATCAGGAGCATCACGAACATCAGGAGCACTGCGAGCGTCAGCAGCATCAGCAGCATTAGGATCATGAGAAGCATCGCCAGCATCACCAGCATCAGCGGGATCAGCCGCAGCACGAGCATCAGTAGCATCAGCGGCATCACGAGCAGCGGCAGCTTCGCAAGCATGAGCAACATCAGGAGCATCAGGAGCATCACGAGCATTAGGAGCAGAGCATCACGAGCATCACGCGCATCAGCAGCATCAGGAGCATTAGGAACATCAGAAGCATCGCCAGCATGACCAGCATCAGCAGCATCAGCAGCATCAGCGGGATCAGCCGCATCACAAGCATCGCGCGCATCAGCAGCATCAACAGCATCAGTAGCATCAGCGGCATCACGGGCAGCAGCAGCTTCGCGACAACATCACGAGCATCAGGAACATCACGAGCATTAGGAGCAGAGCATCACGAGCATCACGCGCATCAGCAGCATCAGGAGCATTAGGAACATCAGAAGCATCGCCAGCATCACCAGCATCAGCGGGATCAGCCGCATCGCAAGCATCGCGCGCATCAGCAGTATCAACAGCATCAGTAGTGTCAGCGGCATCACGAGCTTTAGCAGCTTCGCCAGCATCAGCAACATCACGAGCATCAGGGGCATCACAAGCATTAGGAGCAGTGAGAGCATGACGAGCATCACGAGCATCAGCAGCATCAGGAGCATCAGCGGGATCAGCCGCATTGCAAGCATCAGCGGCATCAGCTTCGCCAGCATCAGCAACATCACGAGCATCAGGAGCATCACGAACATCAGGAGCAGTGCGAGCATCAGCAGCATTAGGATCATCAAAAGCATCGCCAGCATCACCAGCATCAGCGGGATCAGCCGCAGCACAAGCATCAGTAGCATCAGCGGCATCACGAGCAGCGGCAGCTTCGCCAGCATGAGCAACATCAGGAGCATCAGGAGCATCACGAGCATTAGGAGCAGAGCATCACGAGCATCACGCGCATCAGCAGCATCAGGAGCATTAGGAACATCAGAAGCATCGCCAGCATCACAAGCATCAGCAGCATCAGCAGTATCATCAGCATCAGTAGCGTCAGCGGCATCACGAGCAGCAGCAGCTTCGCGACAACATCACGAGCATCAGGAACATCACGAGCATTAGGAGCAGAGCATCACGAGCATCACGCGCATCAGCAGCATCAGGAGCATTAGGAACATCAGAAGCATCGCCAGCATCACCAGCATCAGCGGGATCAGCCGCATCACAAGCATCGCGCGCATCAGCAGTATCAACAGCATCAGTAGCGTCAGCGGCATCACGAGCTTTAGCAGCTTCGCAAGCATCAGCAACATCACGAGCATCAGGAGCATCACAAGCATTAGGAGCAGAGCATGACGAGCATCACGAGCATCAGCAGCATCAGGAGCATCAGCGGGATCAGCCGCATCACAAGCGTCAGCGGCATCAGCTTCGCCAGCATCAGCAACATCACGAGCATCAGGAGCATCACGAACATCAGGAGCAGTGCGAGCATCAGCAGCATCAGCAGCATTAGGATCATCAAAAGCATCGCCAGCATCACCAGCATCAGCGGGATCAGCCGCAGCACAAGCATCAGTAGCATCAGCGGCATCACGAGCAGCGGCAGCTTCGCCAGCATGAGCAACATCAGGAGCATCAGGAGCATCACGAGCATTAGGAGCAGAGCATCACGAGCATCACGCGCATCAGCAGCATCAGGAGCATGAGGAACATCAGAAGCATCGCCAGCATCACCAGCATCAGCGGGATCAGCCGCATCACAAGCATCGCGCGCATCAGCAGTATCATCAGCATCAGTAGCGTCAGCGGCATCATGAGCTTTAGCAGCTTCGCTAGCATGAGCAACATCACGAGCATCAGGAGCATCACGAGCATTAGGAGCAGAGCATGACGAGCATCACGAGCATCAGCAGCATCAGCAGCATCAGGAGCATCGCGAGCATCACCTGCAATCAAGCATTATCCATTTAAAAAATAGATCGCCAAGGGGGTTCCAAAGTACCCTCTAGTAGTTAGGGTCCCTAATTAGGGGACAGCATCCCGGCGTCCCCGGCACCTTTGCGAAGCGGGTCGGTCCTTGGCGGGGAGACGGAATCCGGAGCACCGAATTGTGAGCGCCCGGCCTTGGACGCTGAAAGCCACCCTAAACCCTAAACCCTAAACCCTAAACCCTAAACCCTAAACCCTAAACCCTAAACCCTAAACCGGCTTGCATGGTGACCTTGCAAAGCCTAATACCCGGCTATTTTGCAACCCAAAATAAATGTCCGTAAACCCTTATGCGCGTCGAATCTATGCTTCCAGCAACACCTAAGCCCAAGGCACAACTCCTGAATCTGGATCCTTTAACTGCACTCTAACTGCAGGCGCGTTGGAGCTGGACGAATTACATATGGCTCCCTGGAGACAACTTTCGGGACTTGGGTTTGCTCCACTTTGCCGGGTTTGATGGGCGTGACAGACTTTGCTTCCCTTAGGCTTGGATCCTAGACCCTAGACCCTCACGGAATTTTTGGGCTTTTCAAAGTCACGGATTCAAGCGTTTCCGCTAGACAGTTTCAGGGATGGAAGACAACACATCAAGCCGGAAAAGTTTGATCGAAAGCTAGAGCCAGCTTGAATACGGACGCCCACAAAGCTGGCTACGCCAGGCAACCAGACAGAATGCTGATGTTGCCGTTGATGGTCGCGAGAATCGTGCAGTTGCCATCACTACCATCCCCGGCACTCCCAACAGCCGTGGCCACGCCAGCATCGTCGCCATATCACAGCAGCTCATAGCATGCCATGTCACTTCATCTCATATCGTACCGCATCAGATTAGATGGCCCCAAATCAGATCAGATGAGGAAAAAACTTGATCAGATTAGCTGCCCATCGTCGTCCTCCTCCTAGTCCTCCTGCTCCTGCTCCGCCTCCGCCTCCGCCTCCGCCTCCGCCTCCTCCTCCTCCTCCTCAGCATATCATCATCCTCATCCTCCTCCACCTCCTTCTCCGCCTCCTCCGCCTCCTCCTCCTCCTCCTCAGCATGACCCGAAAGTGCTGATTTCCAAACCCAGAGTTCAAAGCTTTAAACTCATGCTTCGAAACCCTCGATCCTAATAGTAAGGCGCTTTAGCCGAAAGGGGGGTTGCTTAACTTGCGGTTCGCGTCGCAATGCAGGTATTATCTACAGCTTGTAAGATCTAGACCACACAACAGCCTTAAGTTACTTAATCCCCAAAGTGTGCCGCGGAGAGAGAGCCAGAGAGAGTGAGAGTGACAGAGCAGGTTATTCAGGAGATGACCGGGGTCGACGAGGCTCGGTTGAGGGCTTCTTCGAGTTTTGTGGTTAGATTTTGAGGGTTCGGGTTGGGGCTATCTGAGATAAGGGCGGGGCTAGGGATCCGATTGTAGTATTACCAGGTCTGTATTGAAACTACTGTTGGAGTTTTCGACCTCGGGTGGACAATCTAGGTTCAAGGCTCGGTGTTGAAACGCGAGGGTTTATGTCCCCGGGCGCGGAGTTGAGAGCTAAGGTGTCGGGGGATGGAGGTAGATTTTGGTTTTGGCGTTCACTGCCTCGGCTCGCGGTTGGCCGGTGTCGGAGGAAGATCTCACGATGACCAGCAGAACCAGCATCAGCGTGTGCAGAAGGGATGGAAGAATGCTACATGGGTGGTTGTCAAAATTATTGTCCCTTTTTGGGTCCTTATTATAATACGGCACCTATTATTTAGGGTACCCCAAAAGGGACCATAATTTTGACAACTACCCACATGTTAGTGCGGCATCAAGCATGGTCAATACTTTCATCGCGCCTCGGGGCCACTGAAGTCGCATCTCCAACTCTATCGCTGGCATGTCCTATTTGCTATATGTTACAGACCCTGTACCATACACTATAGACCATATATATATATATATATTATATCATATCACATTATATTATATTATATTATATTATTTTATATTATATTATATTATATTATATTATATTATATTATATTATATTATATTATATTATATTATATTATCTTATATATATATATAATATTATATACATATATATACATATATTATAGACTTTAGACTATAGATACGGAGCTCTGTGTCCGCAAGCCTGTGTAGGTGCACGACAGCCAGATCGACGGTCTTGCTGCCGCTTGGAAGGGCTCCTGCCGTGTGGCCCCCTGGCGGCCGTTGGTGGAGGGGGGGATTTTTTGAAGAATGGGCGTAGATCGCTAGAATCAGCAGGAACAATGTGGGGTTAAGGGTTTAGGGTCCCACCCTGAGAATCTGCAGGAACAATGTGGGGTTAGGGGTTTATAGGGTCTTACTATATAGGGTACTATATTAGGGTCCCCTATTTTCGGAAACTCCCATGTGGGGTTAAGGGTTTAGGGTCACACCCTGAGAATCTTCGATGGGCCTCTTGACACGCCGCACGCTCACCCCGCAGGTGCTGCACTTGACTTGCACTCAGTGGGTTTCTCCATCTCCCCGGAAGATGCCCAGTGAACCGGAGGCCGCAGGGGTGACGCCCTGAGCCCTGAGCTTCAATTTTGAGTAAGGACCAATCGGGGCAGCTCGTGATCGATCGCCAAACTTTCCTGAGCATCATGTCCCGCTATGTCGCTTGCCAGCAAGCCCTAAACCCTAAACCCTAAACCCCCTGGCTGTTCAGCATTTGGGTTTCAGGCTTTGGGGTTTGGATATGTTGGGTTTCGTGGGTTCGGGTTCTAGGGCCTCCCAGTTCGGGATTTCAGCGGTTTCCTGGCGCAAGGGCCGGGGTTGTAGGGTTTTAGCATGGGACCCAGAGCCTCCACTGTCCCTTGGGTTTAGGGTTTAGGGTTTGGGGTTTAGGGACTGTCCGTTGCATGTAGGGCCGGTTGACAAAGGATTGATGGCATAAGGTGGAAAGATGCCGTAGCATGAAGGGACGCTGGAGTCGTTTGGGGTGTGGGCTTCGGGTGATGTTGTGATGTAACGACAGTCACGAGCCCTAAAGGACAGCATGAACCAGTATTCGGGCTTCTACATCGATTGCCAGTCTCATGAAAAATGAAGGGTGTTGGGTATAATGTGAGGAGTCGCTTTGCTCTTGGACAAGAAGCCAGGATGCCTTCAAGGCAGCCCGCTTCCTCGAGATGACTTGAAAGTTATAAACGAAGCCCCGTTCAAGATGATGATTGTTTTTTTTTTTCCCGCTGCCTTTTAAGGATCGTATCCGCCAAGAGGGTCGCAGGGAAGGAATTGATTTTTCCATATTGCCTGGATACTTTTTCCCCAGCACACTTCTCCGAAGTCTGCCCGAAACCACGCTGCCCCAAACCTGCATTGGAGTGTAGTTACGTTCATTCTTATCAAACGGGCGATGCAGAAGCTTCCAGAGTTGGCGCCTTCGAAAGGAAGCGCAATACGGGGGCCGTAATGCCAGCTTTCAATGTGATCCAGAAGGGTTACCAAAGGGTCTTACATTGAACTTATTATGGGGGCAGTAATATTTCGAATGGGGTTTCGGGGGTATATTAAACTATCAAACTACGATTACGAGACGGAGTCCTAAGGAATATATGCGACCGGAAAAGCCCGCTTGCCTCAACCGGCCTAAACCCAGAGAGCCCTCACAATCCTGAGGTGAAGGCCCACATGAACGACTACATGTTGCTGCAGGCAACGGTTTCGGTTTCGGGGCTGTAGGAAATGGGCGGCTAAGATCGCGAAAGGAGGGATGGTGGCGTCCTAAAATTCGGAATGCTAGTATTTAGGGTCCTTACAATAATCGGGATCACCAGCGTTATGATTGCCTGAAGCCCGATGAGAGGTGCTTGCAATACTACTTCCGAAGCCCTTACACAGATGTGATCGCTGATCTGATCTAACGTATGCTGCACATCACAGGTTCGGCAAGGCAAATCGGTTCTCTTGACAAAAGGATGTCTCATGTATCACACCCTTCTTTGCGTCAGCTGTTTTGCGCGTCAGTCGGTCAGTTGGTGCCTTCGGGTGTAAGTGCAGGTGCTTAGGACATAGGGTTGACTATTTGGAGGCTTGGGTCTAGAGGTTTTTTTTGTTTTTGTTTGCGAATTAGAGTAGTTACAAGTAGGGAGAGAAGTCATGTAAGCATGGTTACAGCTACTTAGGGGGAGGACTGGTTGTGGGCCCATGGCACACCGGAGGAGCAGAGAGAATCTGCTCCGCAACATCCAGGCAACTCCGAGCGATTCAGGTCTGGCATCGGAACGGAGGAGCGTGCCAGACCCACTGCAGAGCTGGAAGATCCGTGTATCAGCTCGGTGTTGGCAGGAGGCTTATGAGTGGCGAAATTTAACACGCCAGTTCAGGTACCTTTACCCATACTTGTTGATTACCGAATTTCATTAGCTTTCCAACTTGTATAGCATGTTTCATACGCCGTTATGCTAGCACGAGTAACAAACTGCAATTACACCGCGAAAGCGCCAAAAGCCTAAGCGCGCCTCATTAAAGGCACAGCAAAACAAACAAGCTGTGCAAAAACCAAAATCTAAGCCCTTTAGCATGTGAGCCCTGAGCCGTAAACGAATGAACTCTAGGCCGTTCGCACATACCAAAACTTGATATCCAGCTCCGCTGGAGAAACCGATGGACATCGTGAGTGCTCTTTCAACACTGCAAAGCACACTTTAGCCTAAGCCCCTAAACCCTGAACACTGAACTCCCCAAAACACTGTAGCCTAAGCCCCTAAACGCTAAACGCTAGACTCCCCAAAGCACTTTAGCCTAAGCCCCTAAACTCTAAACACTAAACTCCCCAAAACACTAAAGTCCCCCAAGCCCTAAAACCCGAAACCCTGCACTCCGCTCGGCCTTAAACCCTCCAAAAACCCCGGTCCTTTCAGGGTATATGCCGGGGCCTCGACTTTATAGTACCCCTTATAGCACCCCCCCGCAGTACCCTCAAACCCTAAACCCTAAACCCTAAACCCAGGCCCTAAACCCTAAACCCTAAATCCAGGCGCTAAACCCTAAATCCTAAACCCCTAAGCCCTAAACCTTAAGCCCTAAACCCTAAACCCTAAACCCTAAACCCACCCTTATGAGCTTGTGGCTTCGGTTTCAGGGACTTCTGGAGATGACGAAGACGAAGCCGGAGGAGCTGATGAGCTCCAAGCTGACGCTGGAGGCTTTTTGTAAAGGGGTTCAGGCTTTAGGGTTTAGGGTTTAGGGTTTAGGGTTTAGGGTTTAGGGTTTAGGGTTTAGGGTTTAGGGTTTAGGGTTTAGGAATGTTTAGGGTTTAGGGGTTGTTTGGGGCTACTATGAGGGTTTTCGGATTTTGGACTTGGGGTTTAAGGTAAGGGTTGAGGATTTAGGATTTAGGACTTAGGGCTTAAGCGGGGTCGTGGGTTTTTTTGCGGCTACTAGGGCTTGATAAAGGTTGCTATAAGGGTTGCTGTAAGGGTTTCTATAATGGGGATAGGGATACGGGCACCGGGAGGGGGATTTTAGTTTTTATGTGTTTTGCTGGGCTTAGGGTTCAGTCAGGGGCTTACGTCGCAGTTTAGAGTTTAGGGTTTGGGGTTTGAGCTTACGGTCTTGGAGGGTGTGTGAGATACTTGTTGTGACAGGGTTTCGGTTTCTATGCTTCTGTGTTCTATTTAACTGCATCTGTTCTGTCGGATGTTGTTTTCGGACGGTTGTGGAGGCTCTCCACAGGGCTTGTATGGGGTTGGTCACCGGCAGCGCAAGATAGCGATCGCGAGAGAGAAGACGGAGGTACAGTTTTTGGGCAGTTTTGGGGTTTAGGATTCTGGGCTTAGGTTTTCAAGACCCTTAACTTCAATAGTTACAACAGTTGGGGTTTTGAGCTGTTGGGCTTGGTTTAAGGGTTTCACATTTCGGAGGCTTGAGAGAGAGTTTGTTGTTTGTCGAAGCTTTGTGCTTGTTGGTGACGAGCTGTGGCCCCTAAATCCTGTGCCCCAAACCCTACGTAAAACCAACGTTAAACCCAGAGATTCCAATATTCCTTAATTAAGGAATATTCCTTAAATTATTGTAGGATCCTTAATATAATTTAAGGAATATTCCTTAATTAAGGAATATTGGAGTCTCTGGGAAGCCTCAACCCTGAGCGCTGAAGCCTGAACCACCGAGCTTCCTGCAGATGCTGGCGGACGCCCTGAACACCAGCGGTGAAAATGCCGAGGCCGTAACAGAGGATCTACTGTCTACCGGTGTGTTAATGTAGGTGCTTTGATATTAAGAGTAGGGTTTTGGGCTCCTTGATAGTACAAAACTATAATACGTAACTCTACTCTAATGATTAATATTCTTTAGGCTTCTACCTTAGGCTCCAAGGTCTGTGGATTCAAGCCTTGGGACTTTCTCCGCGTTTTCCGACACCACCCGTCCGAGATCAGGGTTTCTAAGTTGCGCAGGAGCTTACCTTGGGGGCGACCCTGAAAAAAAGGATACTAAGCCGACCTACTACGTTGAAGATCCTGCAAGTCATCTTGAGCCGCCTTCAGGGTTTAGGGCTTAGGGCCCGAAACCCT
>CAJNDV010004446.1:315498-336836 GCA_905221635.1 Symbiodinium sp. CCMP2456 | reverse complement strand
AGCAGCAGTTGCAGCAGCAGCAGTAGCAGTAGCAGTAGCAGTAGTCGTACTGTAACAGCATTGCGAGTGTCCGTTTCGGCCCGGGTTGTGGTCACAGTATGTGCATGCTAACTTGAGCACTATATGCCTGCCATGGGGCCTCATTGCGAGACTGCGATCTGGGTGGTTGTCAAAATTATGTCCCTTTTTGGGTCCTTATTATAATACGGCACCTATTATTTAGGGTACCCCAAAAGGGACCATAATTTTGACAACTACCCATCTTGCAGTTTTGCTTCATGAGGAAGCCGTCGGGATCAGTCTGTCCCTGCCAGCCATAGAGATCCTGTCCAGGCTCCAGTTCGAGGTCGGGCAGGCCGGGGCGGCAAATTCGCTTATATTGTCATTAGTGTTTATTCTGGTTATTATTCATATTGTTGTTGCTATTACATTGTTATCAGTAGTATGATTGTTATCACTGTTATTATCATTCTAATTTTCATTCTCATATCGAAAACGGAACGCTGGTTTGCCCGCCATTGGCCTGAACAGTTCGCCGACGCCGAGGTATCGCAGCCTACGTTGACAGCCAAGGAAGCTCGCTGCTCGAACAGGCCGGCTCTGGAGACTTGAGGCTTAGAAAGCGCTGCCCACGTGGATCTTTTTTTTCTTCAGGTTTGGGTCTGGGGGTTTGGTTGGTCCGGATCATGGCTGTGGCGGCTGCAGGACGGCGCTGCCGGAGACTTTGGAGGCGAAGGCCGATCACAAAGGGTTGTGCGGGGTAAGGTTCCTCTTCTGGATCTTTCCGGATGCTTCGGGCTTCGGAGGACAGTAAAGAACTCGCACAACAAACGCAGAAACGCAGGCGCCCGTCCGCGCGCCCTCAGCCCTTTCTGTCCGTGTATCCCCTGCCCTTGCCTTCCCTGACGGTCAGTCGTTGCTCCAGAACCCAAGAGACCACGAGTTCTTGTGCTTTACCCAGGCTACCAGACTGCCGAGGTGGCACAGGTAGGGGCTGCTTTGAGCTGACAGAGATTGCAAAGTTGGCAGAGAAGTTTTTCCCTCTGCCCACCTCGCAGGATGCTGATTCGGCCGAGGCATCACAGTTGCAGGACCGCCCGAGCTCGCTTTTCTCCATGAGGCAGAAGTTGCTTCTATCAGGCAAGCGACATCAGCAATCTCCTGCTCTCCGGGCTGGCAGAGCTGGAGCGCTTTTCGAGAGCAGACCCGGTAGGAGTCGAAGTATAGTCTCCGCTGTCTCAGGAGGACGACGTCGATCTGAAGATTCACAAAGGAAGTGGTGATCTGGGCGCAGACTCCGTGGTGAGGCCTTTTGCAATTCATGAAGACTCGCTTATGCGATGAATGCGCAGCAGATTCGTGCCCAGCTGGACGGTGTCCTTGTATTGTGTGACTTGCCAGGATCAATGAGGAGGAAAGCCGGTCATCAGAGGCTGGGGAGATGCATGGGAACTCCCCAGGATTCGGAGCGCGCCGGTTCCTTCAGGTTCGCTTTTGGTCCTATGTGAACCTGGGAGCTGAGACCGGTCGGAGCGAGGAAGCGATGTCCCTCGGCTTCAGCCGTTTCAGGAGCACTCGCGATCTCAGAAGCGCCCTTTTTCTGCAAGGCGGCCCTCCTCGATTCACCTGAGCACCTTGGGGGACATCACCTCTGCAGTTGGGTCAACGAGGTGCCGTGACTCCGTAATCCCGTGAACTTCCAGTGGCCCCACAGTGGGAGGTCCTACAAAGTGGCTGCCGCGATTGTGGGCTTGTCAGATGGAAAGGAGCCTGCTCTTGCAAGCCAAGCTTTTGTCAAAGTTGGGTTCGAGAGTACGGCCTCAACTTGGGCCGAACGCAGGCAACAGAATGGAGCAATCTGGCACTTGCTGGGACGGCCTTCATCGGTCACTTGGCTGCCAGAAGTCGGTTGAGACTACCGCCGTCATTCTTTCTGGTTCCAGGCATCTTTCGGAATGCCTCAGAAGCGTCCCCAGCTCGGTGGAAGATCTACTCCGCACAGCCGGCTCAGGCCGGGCACAGCATACGCTTTACGGCAAGCAAGTGCTGACAAGCAGATTCTGTCGATGCCTTCACGAACTGTGAAGATGCATGCCTTGGTCGAGGCCAGCATCACAACGATGAGGAGCCAGCAGGCAGAGGTGCGTCGTTTCATGCCTTCAAGATGGCAAAGCTGATGCCATGTGCAAGTCTCTGCTCCCACGCATCCTTCTGGCTGAAAAGGGGGAGATCTTCACCCGCGGGCAGATTCAGATCCTCGGCTGCCAGATTTCCCGATTTTCTGGGTTCGAGTGAGTGGGCGCCGCGGTTCAAAGGACCTTCACTTCTCTTCAGAACGATGTGGTCCAGCTGACCAGCTCTGGATGCTTGGCGCTGCATAACACTCATAACACTCGCGGATGTCCATGTTGTGCCTTTGTCCACTCGCCTTTGGTGTTTAGGGCTTCCTGCCCATTTCTACTTGTGTGGTTCAAGTTCCGAGTTGCTCACCACCACAGGGTCCCCCTTCCAGTTTAGTTGGCCCTGCCTCCGTCATTTTTGGGACTCTGGGCTGGGCGAGGAGAGGCCAGTCACCCGTAGCTCCTTCAGGTTGTCGAGTTTGCCAACCATCATCACCACCGCCATGATCATCATCACCACCATCATCATCATGGTCATAATAATCATCATCATTATCTCTTTCGCTTTCTCTCTCTCTCTCTCCATCTCTGTCTGTCTGACCTGTCGATGTCTGGCTAGCCTGACTTGCACTAAGCCGTCTGTCCACGGTCTCAGGGTTTCCGTCGTAAATTTCAACTTTGTTTACTCGGGTTCGCCCTATTCCGAGTCCTTTTGCTGCATTTCATGTTTCCATGCTTGTATCTACATGCGAATTTTTTGATCATCCTTCCATTATTCCGTTTTTCGGGCAACGAAACAGGGACTCGATATGGGCACAAGGGCAGCGAGAGGTGATAAGATGTTGAAAGCCATTCCTCGCATCCAGCCCATATTGTCGGAGCAGACGAAAAGATATCGCACTTGAATCCATTGCTCCCCTTCGAGCACTCGACTAAGAGCGGCAGAAATGTGAGTATCATCCTTCTCACCAGCTGGCTGAAGGCCCCTAGCCCTTGACCCACTAGGCCAAACCCCGAAGCGGTACATCGTGACATCTTGGAGTCCATGAAGCCGCCTTGTGAAGGAGACGTCGTCGTGCAATCCATGGAGGGAGAATCGGATTTCGTTCAGCTAGCTCCGGTGGACGAGGCTCAAGTCGAGAGTTTCTGCAGCGTTGCTACTGTGAGTGTGGAAGCGTCTGTGTTATGATGTTTTCCTGTTCACAAGACCGCTGCAGTATATATCCAACTCACGATGATCTTAGCGTCTGCGGGTGTAGGAAGTTGTCTTGAGGTTCCGATGCGCCGAGCGAACAAAGCGGGACCGACTGCCAGGCTGTCTATGGCGTTTGCAACGAGTACTGTGCCGTGATGGCGTTCGACCGCGAGGCAGGGAGCCTTGTTTCACAGTTGAGTTCACTTCCCAACTTGTTCTCGGGCGCTTTCGCCAGCAACTGACTAATTAGATTCTGACTTGTGCCTTCATGTAGTGTCTGGGTATCCGGGGAGCGAGAACCGGAAGAAAATAGCGGGGCTCCGGGGACAGGAAGGGTTCGGTCCGGTGTAACGGATTGAAGTTTTGTTCCCGGGACCCGCTCCAACGCTGTGGGCTTGAAGTGTTCTGCCCTTTTTTTAGGGCTCCTGAGAGCATCTCTCAGGCCCAGGTGCTCGTGGAGGAGTGCGTTGATGGCACGCAGAAGACCTACGACAACTCCGCAATGGTCGAGGAAACATACTGGCTCCTAGACCTTCGAAACGAGCACGGGTTAAGGTGTGGAGGCTTTACACTGTCGTCTGGGTGTGTGGTTCTGCTGGTACTGCTGGTGGTGGTGTGCTGCTGCTGGTGCTGATGCTGTCACCACTGCTATACATGCCGTGGCTTGTTGATCGTTGATTTGCTCTTCGTGTTGGTTCTTTGTCTTTCAACTTATGTCTGTGTGTTCATTCATTCAATGAAGCATTGGGTTTTCAGTTGCGAGGTTTTTGATGTAATGCTGCTGCTGATGATGATGATGATGATGCTGACGACTGATGATCATCGTCATAAATTATCATCACCACCGCGACCATCAGCCCCACCATCGGGCACTTCTCATCATCATCTTTGTCTTCGCTTTCATGTGTCATCACTGTTGTCATATTCGAGCCATCAGCATCAGAGTCGGCATCGGCCGAGCCATCGGCTTCAGTGTCAGCCCTATCGGCATCGCCATAATGCTGCATTGTTGATCATGATTGCGACTAAGACGGGCGTGCGCGACCGGAGCATCTAAACTAAGTGCACTCTGCATGCTTGCAACATGTCAGGTTGATCTCCACAATGGGCAAGGTCTGTCGATGGTCCACTACAGGTGGCTGCGAACTCAGTCGACAAGCCATCTTCCTCTCCGGTTGGCATCACACATCTCGCGCACGCGACTTAGATGTCAGGTGCGAAAATCGCCGGTACATCGCACAGTGACACTCCTGGCAGCAAAGCATCAATGACCCTGCTCCCATCGGCCTATTTCCAGGCTCCTGCGGGAGGGCTCCGGATAGGGCAGTTGCGTCGTAGACCTATTCTTCGGGTGTTCCGTGAGCGAAGCCTCCGTATGATGTCCAAGAGCCTCGGCCTTGCGAGGATCTCACGCTCTTCCCTGTAGCCTTGACGCACGTGCAGATGCCCGGCAGCAAGAAGAATCGAGACACCGCTGGAGAGCCGTGCCCACAGTGCCTGTTCATCTCTACAGTCGGTAGGAAACTCTGGATGGCGCTCGAACAGCCATCGTTCATGATTCATGCCTGTTCGTCAAAGGGAGAGCGCCGCAGATGGTGTAGGCTTGCCGGTTTGAAGTCCAGACGGTTCAGCCTGCCCAGTCTGTCCAGTCAGCCCGACCCAGGATCATCGGCACGCAAGCCACCACCTGCGAGGCACAAATTAGTAGGAGCGAAAAGCCTGGAATCCAAGCCTTGAGCCATTCTCTTTGAAGTTTAGACATGACATGGCCTGTCCTTGTGCATGCAGTTCCCGTACGGTTGGCACCAGCCGAAGCAGCACAGAGTCCTACCAAAAAGCCGCATGACATCAAAACTCCCGTAGCGGAGGCAGCGGGACAGAAGTTTGCCTTGACGGGTTCTGGCTCCGTGCGGGCCTACAGTGAGTGACAGAGAAGCTTGTGATTGCAGTTCTGGTCCAAGAGCAAAGGATTGCGGATTTGTTGGTCTGTGCGGGGGTCGGTGATCTGCTCCTTTGTGGCTGCCCGGACTCCCAAAGCCTCCCCTCACAGTTCTCAAACTCCAGCCGGGCAGCCTGGCGTGCCCAAGCAGGGGGCGGTCCACCAGCCCGACAGTGACGGAAGACGACCGGACCCCCGCAGTAAGCCGCGTGTTCAGGTCTACTCAGCCGAGCTTGATGAGGTTGCAGCGAAGTCTTCGCTCTTTTGCAAGACGCCCGACGCCAGCCTGAACAGTTTTGGAAGTGAGGGCGTTTTTTGTCATGGAAGCGTTGCTAGCTTACGGTAGCAACCATCCGATGTTCAGATTCAGGATCTTCTCGGAATGCAGTAGGTAGGTGCGACAAACTAGGGATCAACATTCACCGTTTGGAGCCCCAGGTGATGGTCTTCGGCATGGCAGGCACATCAGAGGGAGTCGTGCTTGAGCAACACCTCGAGTATGGCAGTTTCCTGTGATGTGAGTCATGAGTCTTCCCTTGTCAGGGGTGGGAGACACTGTTCAGCTCCTCAACTCTCCGTCTACCAGTTCCGTAGCCTACACGAAGTACGCCAACGGCCTCTCGGACAGAAGTTGTGGCCTGTGGCCAATCCTTCTGCGCAACTGACGCTTCGGGCCTGCTTCAGCACAGCATGACGAAGAAGGGTAAGGGAGCCGATTTGCAGCTTTCTCGCAGTATCTCTGTGTTTATCATCCAGCAGCATTCAGACTCACTCGAGCAAAGCAAGACATTCACCCTCGTGCACTTACGCATGTCCCCAACCCGAAATCAAGCTGCCAGTGTGGTGCCATGGAGTAACTCACTCTGCCGTGGATCCTTGTCTCAGGCGTATGTGACACCGAAGACATGTTTGACAAAGATGCACTGGAAGAGGAGACGAATGCATGCCAAACGGTGTTATGATAGCCGTCTTTTGCTGTGTCTCAAGAGCCCATACCCGAGCTGCCGAAACCTTGTCGTAGAGGAGCATCCTGTACTTCCTGACGGAAAAGTCTTGGAGTGGAAGCTGATCACGACCAAGGAAAAGCCAGGCAGGGGACCCCTTGGTTCGATTCAAGAAGCAATCAGCAACACTCATGATAATCGTACTTCCGGGAATCCTCGGAACGGTGTTGAGACGGCCACAATTCCGCTATAGCAAGCGCCTGCACCATCTGCAATTGAAATTGCCGGGGCGACAGCGGCAGGTGTCTGCAACGTCGATTCGCTGGATGAGTGCTTTTCCCTGTGCTCGTCGGTCAAGGTGGCCGTCGCAGCAGAAGAATTGCACGCGTAGTGCTCTCCGAGCAGACAGCCGAGGATTGCAAGTTCTTTGCCACTCACTTTGCGGCGAATTGCAAGGCTTGCTTACTTTTCAAGCTGCTCGGTCCACAGCAGGTTGAAACAAGTCTTGCTTGTTCTGCTTTTGGGGCTGTGGCCGGTCAACCGGGACTTGCTGATCCTGGTTGAGCTCATCTGAGGAGTTGTCAATCTTCTGGATCTACATCCTTGGTCCAAGATGATGGGGAAGGTGCCCTGGTCTGTAGATATCCAGACTTTTGGCGATTGTCCTGCCCTTCAAGTCCAGCGGCCCATCTTTCGAGATACTTGGCTTGCCTGGTTGCAGGTGAAGCCCACGGGAGCTCACAAGGTGGAACAGAGTTCGAAAGGTACGACATCTTTCAGGTGGAGCAGTCTGATGGGAAAGGCAGGAAAGGGTTTTTGAGTCGCAGGCTTTGAAAAAGGGGAGGAGAAGAAGAGAGAGCCCGGCAAAAAAACAAGCCACTCGAAGGGCCTTCGCGGTGCATGTCATGTCTAAGAGATTTTGTGCCGACTTGGCATCCTCTTGCAGACCTGGCCTCGGATGCAAATCTCATCAAGCCCCTTGGCTGCGGATTCGTCGCCTCGGTCGGCTCACCCCTTGTGGCCCCAGGAACCCGATGTTCACGGATGGCAAGACTGGCTGGACTGAGCTCTGTCCGTCAGCTCCCTGGTCCTGGGCGCAGGGCGGACGTCAGCGTATAGCTGCCGTCAAGTTGGAGCATAGGAAGTGGATGAGCTGTTCTCATTGTTCTCTAGTTGGAAGGATGAGGATGAGGATGAGGGTTAGGAGTACGATGAGGATTATCATCAGTCTCACTGCAGCTGTCCGTCTTCGCCGGCTCCGAGGCCCATGATGTACAACGGCAAGAACTTGTCCTTCGAGTGCAAGAACTCGGGGGTGTGGAACAGTGTCCCTGAGGCCTGGCACCTGCCCTGACCAAGGTGTGCTTTTCCATGGCTACACTGATGCCTCCGCAGGAAAGTTTAGTTTTCGGCTCTGGTTATAGCGGGGAGCCACTATAGGATGCACGGCAATACCGGGATGGCAAAGGTTGAGATTCTTTGCGGCTCGGCGCTCGTGCCTCGTCTTGATTGGAAACTCAGTTTTTCCTGCTTTCGACATCTGCCTGGGTTTCAATGCCGCAGTCCCACAACCGTGGGGCGTGACACAATGAAACGCAGGATGTGATGCTGTGCCTTGCTGGTCTGGCCGTCGCTATCCAGGTGCTTCTGACCTCCGAAATTCTGCAGGACACTGCTTCAAACAAGGGGGTTGTGTGTGACAGACGAATTTGCGGAGGTTCCGCTGGCTCAGCTAGGGTGTCCTTCTTTTTGCCTGATATCAATTCTTCCTCTATCTTCTCTTCACTGCCAGGAAGGGGGCACCCGGAGATCACCAAGAGCAAGCGTTCGACACCGGCTTCTTTTCTATTTGCATCCTGGCCATGACTGGAGAGCCTGGGGCCAGGAGCTGAGATCTGAGAATCCGAGGCTCTCCCTTTTCCTCCTGCTGGTGGGGATGGGCCGTGCCATTGCGGCACTGCAGCTCTCTTCGATGCCCGGCGGGCCCGGGACGATTGCTGAGCTCCTTCCACCCGTGTTTGCGCTGCCAAGCTGCAGGATGAAACTCTGAACAAGAGAGCTTGAAGCTTGCCTTTTTTGCATTTTGCCCGAAGCCTCCTCTCAGCGGGGTTTGCCAGAAAGCCGTGGTCAGTGAGACTCACTGCTCCCAGTTTTGACCGCATCGCACTTTCTGAGCGTTGGTTCGTTCCCTTTGTCGGTGTTTTGTCGGATCGTGAGCTCCTCATCACCGCCTTGAGACCGAGTGTCGAGGGGTGTCATCAGCTCTGAAGCGATCCAATACATCTAAAAACTAAAATAGCAAGCTCTTGCTCGTGCAGGGCCCTGATTCTGGGAAGCTGGGTTCCCGGCTGTAGCAAGAGTCGAGATCCCTCTCCGATCTTAGCGAATTGCGTCTCCGAGTCCCAGGCTGGCATCCTCCACTTTGAGTATCGGTGCCGCGTCCTTGCTTGCGCTTGCAGCTCCGCGGTTGGCGCAGCTGAGAGAGGCCATGGGGAACCCTGCAGGCCCTAGGTCAAGTTTAGGGACTTTGGGAGGCTTTCTGGGGTTTTGGAGTCTTGGGTTTAGAGCAGGGAGAGCTGTATGCCATCTCTGCAGAAGATTTGAGATCAGGCGCGGTCAGGCGCGGCCCGAGCCGATCTTGAGAGTGGCATGACTGCGAAGGCAGGGAAGCTCGATTAAAGGTGTGAAACACCTAGCCCTCAGGTGGGGTTATTCCCTCTAAAGTCTGTTTTGTTGTCGCAGTGCGCAGTGATTGAATGGAATGATTCTCAGCGAAATGAAGGAGAAGTCGCAACTGGATCATGCATACTGCCCGTAACGTGTCCTGAGCCTTGCTGAATGCAACTGCGCTTGAGTCTAGGCAAGCAGACTGAGTACGGCGAGTCGGAGTATTCGTAAGTCCTGGCTGGAACCGTTGTGAACATTAAACAGTGACTTGAGCATTGTATTCATGTGGCAATGTGTATAAAGAGGATCATCCGATTTGCGTATGTTCGCTTAGGCTTCATTATGGCACCGTGTGGAGCGGCGTAGGGCGACATAGGATCTCAGCACCCAAGCAACAGGGCTCGCCTGCAGAAGGTACGATGTTCAACGACGGATAGTTGAGCTTGAGGGCGCAGAGAACGGAACCTGCTGTTCAGAACAAACTGAAAGTCTCTTAGGCATGTGCCAGCGGCCTTGGGTGATAAAGCTGTCGGAAGACTTTTCACACGTTCTGGATTCAAAGTACAGTTCAAGAGCCCGAGCCCTCGAGCAGATTCTGATTGCTGGTTTTCCCGCGCCTTTATGTCCTATGAGACCATGTCTTCAGGTGCCCCTGGTTACCTCGCCTTCCCGGACGAAGGGTTTGGCTTCGCCAACGAAGGGCTTGGCTTCGGCTGGCCACTTGCAAGGTTTTGGAGGGGCCTTAGTGAGTCAATCCGTTGAATCTATTGAGAATCCAGTTTATGTCAAACTGCCGTATGTTGTGCGCTGCATTCTGCCATGAAGACCTGCCCTTCAGAAGATGCGTCTCCGTATGTCTGACCCCCGAACACACTCTTGAATCCCTCCTACAACCGTCAAAGATACTAGGATCCGATTAGAGAGTCTTCAGGGACGATTGGGCCTCTTCTTCCGATCCCAAAGTCGACAGTGACAGTTATGGGATCCAGAGAGACTTGCGTGAGCACGGGGAACGGGAGTCCTCGCAACAGTTGTAACAGCAGTGGCTACGAGAAGCGAACAGAGAAATACGGGAAAAGACAGCAGTATAAAAGATCACACCAACAAGATCATTATCCGAACTGCAGTAGTCACCAGCACCGTCAACTCTGCCAGCGCTAGCGACACCGGAACCACCACCCGCCAGCACACGCCACCACCCGCCACCACCCGCCACCACCAGCCCCCGGCACTACCGCTGCCACCATTAGCGTCTTCATCATCATCCTTCATCGTCCTCATTCACTATCTCCATTTCCATCTTCATCTTCGTCATGTTATCCATTATCATCGTTGGTTTGTGCTCCTGTGTCGACCTCTTTGCTTTTTTTTTTTTGTGAGAGGCCGAAGCAAAGTCGAAGCCCTGAGGCGCCAGACCCGGGTCGCCGCAGGGCGAGGGGAGCCCAGGCCGCGAAGGATGGCCGAGGCGTGGGGTTTCGGTGTAATATCATATAATATAATATAATATGATATAATATGATATGATACAATATAAAATAAAATAATATAATATAATATAATATAATATAATATAATATAATATAATATAATATAATATAATATAATATAATATGATATGATATAATATAAAATAAAATAAAATAATATAATATAATATAATGCGACTTTCAGCGAGTTTCGATCAAAGAAGCGATGGGCCTTTAATTGTGGCATGGGCATGAGGATGTCAGAAACCCGGCTTCTTGGTTGGGTTTCTGCGAGTGCACGCTGCGTGCACTGCATTGAATTCCAGACGAGGGTTCCCTAAACCCTAAACCCTAAACCCCAAACCCTAAACCCTAAACCTTAAACCCTAAACCCTAAACCCGAGTGTCTTGACAGCGATCCTGGCAGAATGGATGAGACCCTCCGGCCGACTGCGGATGCTTTGCAGCTGAACTCGAAGCAGGCAGGTCAGACTCAAACCCTCCGAAGCCAGGATGTTTAGGGTTTAGGGTTTAGGCTTTAGGCTTTAGGGTTTAGGGTTTAGGGTTTAGGGGATGTCCCCTAAGAAGCTCGCCTGGAAGATTTGCTGCTCTGCGTTTCGCAGGTCATGCTCCTGATTGCGGCCGGGGCCATAGACGGCGTTTGCGAAAGCCCTGCATGTCCCTAAACCCAAACCCAGATGCCCGAAACCTCAACCCCAAGACTAAACGCCTAGCCCCAACGTCCCAAAGCCCCAAAGCCCAAAGTCCAAAACTTCATAGCCCTAAACTACTTAAGCCCCAAAGAACCCCAAAGAGCCCCAACCTCAACAAAAGCTCCAAAACCCCAAAATCCTCAGCGAATGGGTCCCAGGCACTCTGCGAGCTGTCGAAGAATCGGGCGCACTGGTCCCGCAAGCCAGACGAGACCTGGGGAAAGTTCCTTCAGGCGCCGAAGCCTTTGGGTTTAGGGTTTAGGGTTTAGGGTTTAGGGTTTAGGGTTTAGGGTTTAGGGTTTAGAAGCCCCTGAGTCGGAACAATTTCAAAGGCAAAGCCCGAAACCGAAACTGCAAACCCGGAGGGTTGAGACCCCAAATCCTCAGAGCATCTGAAGCCCGAAACCCGAAACGCAATGGGGGAGACCTGATCTCAGAGGCCCTCCATGAGATCCTCACAGAGTCGAAATCACGGCCGATGTTGCCCGCCGAGGCGTGTTGGCAAATGTTGGGATTCATGGGTTCAAAGTTTAGGATTTCGGATTCTTTTAGGCCCTCTGAAGGGCTCAAGGGTTTGCATGGGCTTAGTGCCTTTATTGTAGGGTTTCAGGGTCTGTAGGGCTTTCGGGGTTCAGGGATGTACTGTTTTAGGGTCAGCCGAATCCGAAAGCTGGGCGAGTTGAGAGACCTGCCTGGTCTTTTCTATGTGCGCTCATGTGGTCGACAGGAGATCTGACGAACGCAGCTCAAAACCCTAAAATGTTGATGACTATGAGGCGTGGTACGAAGTTTCCCGATGGTACAGCTCACTATCGGACTCGCGGCTGACGCAGCTGCTGCGAGCCGTCGGAGCCTCACCGTCTGCTCCTGCTCCAACCAGTCCCGTTCAGTCGAGATGTGGCCACTGCAGTCCTGAAAAAGGGTGTTATATCTAGACCAGACTCGAGCTTGGAAGTTCGTCTTGCATTACAAGTAACAAACACCAGGCGATGGTGTTCCACGGCTGTCCCAAGCCCAAGGAGGCTTTGCAGTTGGCCAACCTTTTGTGGCCAAAGGCGGGCGGGAGCTTTCACTTTCTTCCTTCTGAAGCTACCGGGTCACGTGGGTGCAGGTTCCTGGAGCTGTGAAAGGCATCGGAACCAAGGCAGACAGAGTTCTGAGTGCATAGATCTTCCGATTCTTTCTAGACTCAGCGACCCAGGTCAGCATGCCCACAGATAGAAATCGGAACGAGGCTTCATCCTTGTTTGTTCAGCAAAATGTATCATCGCTCTTAGACTCGAAGGGGCTGATGCTGCCTGCACATCGCCTTTGCATTCTGGATGCTTTTCTCCCTGCCTTTGCTGCAAAAAGTCTTGCCGAGTGGACGATGTCTCATCGCCGTCGTGCACTTGGCAGGCAGCCTCAAACATGAGTTTGTTCTGGCGGCTAAGGCACACCAAAATGGTGTTGTTATGTGCTGTTCCAGCTAGCCTTTTGAGCACGATAGTGGCTTGCATTTGGTCACTGTCTGTTACCATGGCGCGACGTTTTCGGACATGCATCACGAGTATGCGTATTGCACGAATGCTGGTGGACGCCTTCCAGGACACTTGAGGGTGGAAGCTGCATTCTAAAAGACTCGAGAAACCACTGTCAGAGCGCAATACGAGAGCTACACACACACACACATATATATATATATATATGAATAAACAAATAAATCAATACATTTATATATATACACACATATGTTTCGTTACGCATGATCAGTATCAGCTGTCATCTGCAGCCCGACGGCCGATGGCCCCGACCCCTCAAGTGCCCGCACATCCACTGGCGAGCCTGCAGACTTTGCCTGGCAATCTCTGACGGAGAGCTGGCATCCCAGGCCGCTGAGGGCCCGAATTAGTCATGGAGTCTTTGCCTCAGTTGCCTCATGCCGAGGAGGCTGTTTGCCCAGGGCTGAAGCCAACTGACTGATCTGAAGCCAGCTTCCTCGGCAAGCAGATCAAATTGCTGCAGGGAAGACCCGCGCAGCAGGCAGCTGTACGTAGGATCCCGACACTGTTCCTAGACACGATGAACCTGAGCACGTGTCGGGAGCATGAGCAGGCGCGAGCAAATATCCGTCTTGCCATGCTGCCCAGCGCACTTTTTGCAGAGCTTAAGAGTTTTTTGGTTGACAGCTCTGCAAATCTTTCAGCAGATCTCTCACTTCAGCACACCCTCTCGGAGCCAAGATGTCATGAACAAATTAGGAATTTGCAAGGTGCTGACATTTGTAATTAGTGCGTGCTGGGTTGCATATCCCGCGTGTCTGTCATTTATCATGCAACCTGCAGCCCGGCACGCATTCTGCAGACGCTCGAGCCGCCTTGCTTTCTTGTGGTTAACGTGAGAGCGGTGGGAAAGGCTGATCTCATAGTCATCGAAGCAGAAAGCTGGATAGTTGTAGTAGTAGTAGTAGTAGTAGTAGCAGCAGCAGCAGCAGCAGCAGCAGCAGCAGCAGCAGCAGCCGAGGGCTGGCAGCAGTCGTAGTAATCTTGTGGTCGTAGTCGTAGTCGTAGAAGGAGGAGTATCAGGAGTAGTAGCATTACCAGCAGCAGTCGCGGAAACGAATAGTAACCACTGTTGAGTTGAATAGTACTGGTAGTCCACATAGTAGTCTCAACCACAAATGGAATCACAGTTGGACTCGCCTGTCAACTGCGGCAACACCAAGAAAGGTGTATTTCGAGTGTTTTCGTACGCATTTCTCCGAACCCGTCTCCGTAGAGGAGTCCCAGACAGTCCCGTTCTGCCAGTGAGCCAAAGGTTCGGAAGAGGAATTTTAAGGCTCTCTTGGTACCTTGGTGCTGTCCGCTGTGCCAGAAGCTGCCACTACCACCAAACATGGTTGTGGTGTGACATTTACACGGCTTGTCTCGGGCATGAATCAGTTTTAGTGCCATGACATTCTTTTTCTGAGATGCTGGGGTCATTCGGAACGGTGTTGTCGCTGGTTTGGCTTGTTATTCATGATTCTGTCATGACTGTGCTTGCAGCTTTACACCTTACTCTCGTCATACTCGCGCATTTGGGCAACACATCAGACATGGACGCTAGTAATCGCTAATACAAGCTACACTGTATCATGATGCAATTCAGGGAAAGCTCATGGTCAGGATGAACAGTATCATCACAAGTCAAAAACCAATAGAAGGAGTAATGTGGATGGCTAAATTCTCAGTAATTACTTTATTACCTTGCTGGAAAAGAATGTCATGAGCTTACGTGATGCTGAAGCAACATGTTAAAGGCCACAACGGCCGAGATCAAAAAAAGGCATCAGCTTCACTGGTCCTCATGCCGCGAAGTTGATCTTTTGGGTTTAGGCCTTCTCCGAAACCCTGGCTCCATTGGCTTTTATGAAGATTCCTCAGTGAGGTGCTCGGAGGTGATAAGTTTGCCTACCAAGTCACCGGACCGACTGGGAGCTGCTGGAAAGGCTCGGGGGGGGGGGGGGGACTTGGAGTTGATGTCGTCCTGGTGGCTTTGCCACGTTGTTGTCATGACAATTCTGACTATCAAGATGGGGTTCAGCTCTTGTATGTCAGACTCGTCTTGTCTGTTGCTTTTACCTCGGCTGCCAGGCTCGCGAGGTGGAGTTTATCAGGACTTGGCGACGGAGCCAGCGCCCGTGTGCTCCCGCCGACCCCTGCAAGCTCTTGCTTCCTGAAGCCAAGGATGGGATTCACTTACGAGTTGACCTACAAGCTGACTCCTGACTCAGCTTCATGGTTGTTGAGCTCTCGCCGCGGAGTTTTTGATCGGCTTCAGTTTCTCGTTAAGTTCGAGGAGGAGCCTTGGGATGCGGCAGTGCCCCACGTAGGACCGTCACCTGATACGGTTTCTCTTGGGCTTGGGACGGTCCCCCACAAGTGGGGCTCGGGACAGTGATTCTTGTGCCACGCGAAATGCAGAGTCCAGAGTCGTCCAAGGATCGATGGTTACTTCGACAAGAAGGATAGCAAGATTGAGAAGAGCTGGGTGCCTTCCCGAGCTGAGATGTAAGCATGTGTGCACATGATCACCGGTCCAGCTGCCAGTCCAAACCAGAGCAAGCATCTTGGGACCAACCCCAAAACCGAAACCAAAGAGTCAGAAACCGTTACATGAGCCCCAAACCGATTTCTTAAACCCTGAACGGGGACGTGTTAATGTGGTGCAAGGAAGGAATCCCCTTTCATCAGCAGCCTCCTGCCACCGACTCCCTCAGCCAAACTGGCATTCCGGCTTCGGGAGACACCGCAGATGGAAAAAGGGAGGCCAACAAAGACCTCAAAGCTTCTTGAGCTGGAGTGCCCTAGGCCTGGTCCTTGAAAGCCTGAAAGCCCGTGACTTTTGCCCTAGGAATGTAGCTATTTCATAAAGAGTCCGCCCGTTTAGTATCCATCAAGCCATGCTGCAATATACTGTAAGCTATCTAACGTACCAGCATATACCGTTGTGTTACTCTAAGCTACACTGCAACTTGACCCCATGGCCCCATGGCCCAATGCTGAGCCCCAAAGCCCTAAATCCAAAAAACCCTAAAACCTAAACCCTAAACCCTAAAGCCCCAAAGCCCTAAACCCAAAAAACCCTAAGAGCTGAGGTCGAGGTGCAGAGCCCGGTAGGCCACCCTGTGCTGGACGAGGAGGCGTCCACCTCCAACTCGGCGAAGGCGGTCGGGGGGAAAGAGAGGTTTCGGGTTTCGGCCTGGGGGTTTAGGGTTTAAGGTTTGGGCTTAGGCTTCGGGGTTTAGGGTGCAATGAGAAGATGCCAGCAAGAAAGTATCCGTGGACAAGCAAATACATAAGCTGTGTGTTCATATATGTATATATATATACACACATACACATGTGTGTCTACACATAGACAGACAGAAATATGTGTATATTATATCTGTGCATATATCAATATGTCTTTGACATATTGATTCCACATCTGTCGTCCGTGTATCTGTGCATGTGGATAAGTACATGTATGATACGGACCCTTGCATCTCGAATCGGAGCTGCCCCTGGACCTTTTGCCCCAGCCCAGAGGAGCCAACCAAAGGCCAGTGGCAGACGAAAGGCCCCTACACGCACCGGGCCCGGCGAAGATAGCAACGCCAGTCGAGGATGTCCTTGGCCCTTTCAGTGTATAATACAAGATACTACAAGATATCTACAGTTTTTATACAGGATCATATACTAATTACAAAATAATATAGCAGATTGTGCTCGCGTTTACCTCCCATGGCATGTTTCTTTCGACGCACACCCAGACTAGCTCCCCGAAAGCCCTCTCCAAGATTCATCGCTGCGGGGAACAAGTCCCGGATTTTTTTCTACACCGGCCACGCCCTCGGATCTTTACTTTGTGGGGCTTTCTTGAGTTTCGGGCGTGCCTGAAGATAGATTGTGCTGTGTCAACATCTATAGTCGGGTTGCTTAATTCTGAATCTCCCGGTAGTTTGGTACTTTCCAGCCGATTACGGTGTATTTTTGGGTATGAGTCTGCTTAGAACCCGAAACCCAAAACCCCAAAAGCCTCAAGCGTTCGACCATAAACCTCCAGATCCTCAGCCCTAAACCCAGGTGGCACTGCATGTACCAGCATCGACGACGTGATCGTCAGGAAGACCAAGGCCGTCTTACCCGTATAAAATCCCTTATCGGAAGACTCTTGCAGAATCCTAAATGCGCCATCCTTATTCTGCTGGGAAGATGATACCTGAACTGAACATCCGATACTCGTGGAGTTGGAGAATTGCTGGTACGCATGGTAGCCGCAGACCGCCGGTTAAGACTTCTCCGCGGACGGGCAAAGTGAGCAGAGTCAAACAGCACGGCTAGTTTGAGCTAGGCTCACTCAAACGGTTAGGACCAGCCTGGCCAACAGCCCCACAAGGGAGAACACCCCATGTCAGGATCCCAAATACATCGTGTACAATTTCGCTCATCTGATCAACGATGGCCACTTCATGGTGACTTGACTTAGACATCTTGATGCCTCTAACCGTCCATGCAAGCAGAAGCACGTGTGATCATAAGCATACACCTGCCTGGCCCTTAGTGTTTGTACATGTGCAAAGTTGAATGCTTCTGAACAAGGCATGCGCATGGAGTTGCCGCAGATGTCTGCAGCCACCAGGTCACCCGAGGCGCCTTCCCGAAAAATGCCTCCGACAACTCCAGCGATGGCAGCTCCTTGCAAGTGTTGAAGGCCTGTTGGGCAGGCTGTCGTCACCAATATCTACATACTACACAACATGTGTTATGGTCGTATATCATGACCGACTGTGTTCCTCTAGGTACTTGGAAGGGAATCGAAACCATACCACGAGTGCACACACACGCCTATAAGTGTTTATATACACATACATATGTCTACGTAGGTACCTTCATGTGGACGCATCCACGTGCCCCCGTACCTACCGACCGACCTACCCGCGCACCTATGTATCTGTGTTCTCTCTTTCTACCTACTTATCTGCCGGCCTGCCTGCCTGCCTAACCTCCCACTGACCCACCTCCATTCATACGTACATCAAGGTACCTACATACATACATGCAGGCCGTCATACAGAGCCTAAGTCTACACCTCTGCATGGCAATGCGCAGGCTGCAGAAAGGTATTGAGACATTAGCCGAGTCCCGGGAACCTTGAACCTTGAGCCCAAAAACCGAAACTCCCACAACCGAAAGCACGGCCTTAAACCCTGCAGGACAACGTGGTGATCATGAAGCCGTCGGAGGCCACGGGACAGGTGTCTTTGAGCCTCGAAGATGTTTCCAGGAAGCCAAGGTGCAAGAAGGCTTGAAAAGAGTTCTGTGAGGCTTTTCGGAAGTGCTTTATAGGGTCTTATCATTTAACGAGCCCGATGACTATGGGCAAAGAAGAGATGCCGAGTCTTCGCATGGGTGATTCCGGAGCATCTCCCTTCAGAATTCTGCTTCGCCAGAAAGCCGGGGACCCCGCGAGGGAGGCGTCGCGTGGAGAAAATGATCTTGATCCTTGGCCGGATAAGCAGATCCCCCCTAAATCTAGACCTGGCCCTGAAAGGAGGGCAGGTGAAACTCTGAGTTTTTTTTTTTTTTTTTTTTNNTTTTTTTGGGGGGGGGGGGTTTCCCAGTTGCGATTCCAGGGATCCTGCACTTGGAATTTCTTTTTCGGCTGTGCTGAAGGGATGAGCAGGCAGCCGGAGCCTGGTTCTTTTGTAGCTAAGATTCCGTCTTTAGCATCTACCTAGGCATATAGTTTACAGTACGAGAAGGATTGCAACAACACACACAGCCGAATTGTTAAGAACCCTACATTGGATCCTCAGGATGTGAACACGCTGCAGCTGACGGGCGGCGGCTGCAGCCGCGTTTCCGGCTTTGTGAGGTGACTCGGGCCGCTTTTGTCCCAAAGCCGTCGTTCTGCGAAGTGCCATGGGTCGGAAGGTACACACCCAAGCCGCTGTACCAGTATGACGAGAAGGAGCTGAGGCTTGCCAGCACTTCGATTTCGCACGAAAGAGGAATCTTTCTGATGATAGGAAGGCTGGCACTGTTCTCGTTTTCTTCGCATACTTGGGTGCCAACTTCCTGAGGTCTTGATCCGTGAGCTTGCAGCAGTGCTTTTGGGTGCCAAGTGGATGCCAACCGAGGACGAATGGCAGCGTCTTAAGCAGTGTGACGCCCGGGACCAAGCTGTGGGGCAGTGACTGAATATGTGGCCCCACTCACACGAAGACATGATTGTTGGGGATGCTGGAGCCCAGAGTCTCCGGAGCACCCGAGCGGAGGTTTGAGGTGCAGGAGCCCATCGGCAATCCCGTCAATCCGCCCGTCAACATCGGCGTTGTGGGGCCCTCTGGCCTCTGGCCGCTTTTTACATGCTTGGCGGTAATCGGGGTTCTTTACGTCTTCCGTGGTTCGGGTTCACTGAGACTGGCGCGGTGATCAATGCCGTCTTGGATCCCTCGCCAGAGCACCTCAGAATCAGGCGGTCTGAGGGATAAGCACCCAGTTCTTGCTCCCACTCCGATCCGATCCGTTTGTCGCAGGGTGAGGAAAGAAGCCAGTGTGAAGAGCAATGACACGGACTCGGACAACGTGCCCGAAGCCCAGCCCGACGTCGGCTTCCGACTTCTTCCGGAGAGATCTACTTCAGCTTTACAGCAGCACGAAACCCTCAAAACAGTCCCAAAAGCCTACCCTGAACTTCTCTGAAGCGTCCACAGGGTCGAGGCGCAGCTCTACTTCTTCTGCAAGGCCGAGCGGTCTTCCGGGTATCGGGTGTTCTGCTGGAGATGCTGTGCTGGTTGCAGGGCGGCGACCGCATGAGCTACCGTTCTGGATGGAAGCTCTTCACGTACCAGTTCGCAGGCAGCTCCTGGTTGTTCAGAGTTGGCCAACACTTCGGGGCGCCTGTGCTCAGAGGCAATGAAGGGCTCTGCCTTTCCCTGGGGGCACGCGACAGCATGGGCATGGGCTGCCACGAGGTCAGCTGCAGGCAGGGAAGCTCAGCAAATCTCCGCATTCTCGCAGAGCTCTGGCAGAGCAGGAAGAACCCCATCAGCGACGCCAGCCTCCAGCCCTGCAACGAGGAGGCCCGGACATGGAACTCATGCTTCTGACGCCGCAGCCCTTCGGACACAGCAAACCTCATCTTCATCGACTGGTGCCCGCCAATGGAGCTTTTGAACACTAGGTATGTCAGCCCAAGCACAGGACTGGGCGCAGAACTTCTACCCAGAGGGCCCCTTGGTACGCTCGGCCTCGCCTGCGGAGCGCTGTGGGGGGTCCCGAACGCTTCTGGTTGCTGTTGATCTCATGGAGTGCCGCTTGTCGAGGGCCTTCTTCCGGTTCATGGTTTTCCTAGCAAGAGAGCAGGTCCTGCTCTCCTCCTACAGTAGTTCCAGTCCTGGTCTGACTCCCTCTGCTCCGAGTGTTTTTGCTGCACTTACTACGGCGATGACGACAACTACCACCACAAACCATGAAGGGGCACGCGCTTTCAAGGAATCAGGATTCTGACTTGGAGACCGGAGCGTTTCGGGATGCTATTCAAGACAGGCAGGCGAATTTAACCGCAAGCTGTCGAAACCTTGCACGAGTAGGGATACTATCTTCTTCCGTTATTAAGAGCATGTTGGGCTCTTCGGGATGCTATGAGAGATGGTATCTTGCAGGAGCTTGCCAGCCGCCATTATGTGTAATTTTGGGTCATTTTCTGCCTGAGTGAGCGGCGACATCCCAACGGAAAGCCAAGAGCTTGATAGGCTCGGGGCTCCGTTGTGGAGAGTCCGCATACTCCTGTTGAGCAAGAAGCAGGCCAATGAGACCAAGGGCAGAGGCGAGGTGAGGTCTTGGTGGGTAGTCTTTTTTCGGATTTTTCCTGCCGATGCGCGGAGCAACGGCCCAGGTCTGGCAGTGGATTATTCAGCGAATGTGGGGGCGTCGGGTGCCAAGGGGGCCCGAAGATACCGGCCCATACTGTGCAGTACTTAACTATATGCTATACTGTACTTATAGTATAGTATAGAAAAGTATCGTATGGACTTGCTCAATGTGGGTGGACCGGCTTCTCCCATAGTTCCTAAGATGCTCTCCACTGAGGTACTAGACCATGCCATACTATACTATACTATACTATACCTGATTACTGTACTACAACATGCGGTAATCTGCTTGACAACACTCCTACATGCCATCGCGATGCTCACCGAGGCCTTGCAAGCCCATTACGCTGAAGATGTGCAATGAGTCGGACCCTGGGCAACGTTGGAGCATCGTTGGTGGAGACTCTGCTCAGGCCGGGACTGCCTTTATGGTTTGGTTCCAGTATACGGTAGCCAATAGAGTGTTTCATAGTATCTGCTCCCTGGGAGGCATGGCATCATCTGAGCCCCTGGCTTCCCCAAGCCCGACATAAAGCCCGCCCCATGAAGCCCAGACAGAGTCCCGAACTTCAAACCTCCGGCCTCCAGAAGCCCAAGCTCCAAATCTCGACCTTCCAAAGGATACGGCGCTGTTGAAGATGGAGGATGGTCTGGTGGCCTCCACCCCCAAGGCCAGGTGCATTGGGGGCACGTCGGGGCCTCCTTCTTTGGATGGAGCCCTGCACATTCGTGAAGAAGCCTTCAGAAGGGCTTGTAAATGGAAGCTCTCACTATGAGTGGGCCTGTGGTCTGCTTGCCGGCAGGCGAAGACGCAGCTGGCCTCCTTCGACATGCTGATCCAGGTCCCGGTGAATCCTGTTTCCGTGCCCAAGTCCAACACACATCCTCTACGCACACACACACACACATACA
>CAJNDV010004446.1:283925-303937 GCA_905221635.1 Symbiodinium sp. CCMP2456 | reverse complement strand
GGGTTTGGGGTTTAGGGTTTGTACCCCACGGATTTGAAGGTGTTGCGGGATTTTGGACCCTCACCCCACCAAAAAAACTCGAGCCTTACCGGGCTGATTTTTGAGGCCTAATCGTCGAGCTACCCTTAAAACTAAACTTTAAATCTTGAAGCCCCTTAACTTCAACCCTAAAGCCCCAAATCCTGAAACCCTCACTGTCGAGGTGCCATACCAGTTCTCGATGGCGGCGTAGATGAACTCCTGGTCGGCGGCATTCCGACATCCCGCGGCCGAGAGCTCAAACGTTGCCAAATCATAGAAGACCTGGCTCAGGAGTAGTGTTCCGTTTTAGGGTTTAGGGTTTAGGGTTTAGGGGTTAGGGTTCCTGAAAAGGGTTCCTTAAAGGTTTACTACACGCGCGGTCTAGGTTTAGTCTCTTCCCACCCCCGCAACTCGCCTTCCCACCTTCCGCCCGCTCGGCTCCGGTTGTTCGCATCACGTTTCCACCCCCCCTGAACTCCCTGGATCCGATACTACAAGTTTCACATAGGCTTTGGCTTTGGCACAACGGTCTTGCGAAGTTTTGTGGATTGTCACCTTCCTGTTTCCGGCCAGGAGTGATTCAAGACTTGTTCCAGACGAAAAAAGCAGATACGAAACAGGTAATCATACATCCCCCTAAACCCGAAACCCCTAAACCCTAAACCCTAAACCCTAAACCCTAAACCCTAAACCCTAAAACCCTACTCTGACATCGACCAAACTCGAGCAGCAAACTTTCAGAAGGCAGGGGTCCGGGCGTGGCCTCCAGGCCTGGAGGCCTAAAGAGCAGGGGGGCCAAACAAAAACAAAACAAACGGTTTAGGGTTTAGGGTTTAGGGTTTAGGGTTTAGGGTTTAGGGTTTAGGGTTTAGGGTTTAGGGTTTAGGGTTTAGGGTTGAGGGTTTACGCTTTAGTGTTTGGGCCAACGGAACAAAACCTCACACCGGGGAGGGTCATTGAATTTGGGGGGACGGGGAGCGCGTGACCACAAAAACATGCCCGGTGATATTGCACCGAAAACTCATGAGACTACCTTACGCCAGGAATCCCAGCCCTGAAGACCAAGTGATCCCATTGCCCTGTTGCCCCCACCTGGGAGTTTCCGATAATTAGGGTACCCTATTTTGGGGTCCTTATAATAAGGATCCGACTATTTAGGGTACTATATTAGGGTCCCCTATTGTCTGAAACCCCCACCTGGCGCTTCTGGGACAGGTTCTTCCGGAGCATGTGGAAGACAACGAAGAGGGGGATCACGGCGAAGGTCAAAGGAATGAAACTCCTCCATCCTCCCCCAGGACCCCCCAATGGCCCTGTAATAGAGCCCTTAGGGTCCTTAATTGTGGGGTATTGGGGCTATGGTAGAGGATTGTTTTACCTATTTTGGGGGTTTAGGTAGAACTGAGGTTTCGAAGAAGCACATGGGATTTTCCGAAATTGGGGTACCTTATTTTAGGGTCCTTATAATAAGGGTCCCATTATTTGGGGTACTATATTAGGGTCCCCTATTTTTCGAAACCCCCACAAGAGAACTTCGACAGACATTGAAACAGGAAAAGAAGGCGCCAGGACACTGTGAAGGGCTCTGCGCTTGCGTAATCTCTGGACCCGAAACCCTAAACCCTGAACCCGGACCCCTCTGTTCAAGATTGCAGCTCCCAAGTTTGAAAACCTGCTTCCCCCAATACCCAAGAAACAGAAGCTTAATGCCAACTTATCAGAACCCGCGAAGAAACAGAAGGAGGATATTGGGGAGCTGAGGCAACGCGAAAACTGTGCCTTGGGGTTGAGGTTTGGTGTGCAAGGCTTCAAATTGAGGGCAAATGGTGCAGGCTTTGCAGTTTAGCAGCCCTCCCCCAAATATCCTTACCAGATCCCTTTTGGTGCTTAACCGTTCATGGATGAGGCTATGCGAGGTCCAGGTAGGGTTAATTGAGCCTTTGCGGCTTTAGGAAGGACCTTGGACCCCAAGAGCCTGATCCCTACACGTGCCTGTCAGGCGAACGACCAGCCAGTAGACGGTAATGCCCAGTGTACCACCCAACCAGACAAACGTTAGCCCAATCTCCACGAACCTCGATTGCGTAGTGCTGTAGGGCTGGTGGCTTGGGTTATTGGACTGACTCCCAGCAACCACATACCAACGAGCGCTCACACTACTCCATGCTGGTACTTTTGGTAACGCGGCAACAATATTAGAAGGTTTACTGCGACAGCTCGGGGACCCGGTCGAGCCAAGGTTGAGGTTTAGGGTTTAGGGTTTAGGGTTTAGGGTTTAGGGTTTAGGGTTTAGGGTTTAGGGTTTAGGGTTTAGGGTTTAGGGCAAGGACAGATTCGGACTCAGATACGTACGGAAATAGAACATGCCAAATGGTTGACATCGAAGGGGTGGGGTATAGAGGCTGCAGTCACTTTCTGCTTGCCACCTGTCGGTTTGCCTGCATAGGTAGTGGATAGCCAATGACAGTCATCGCCTTCCAATTTTCACATGCTCTCACCCGCACTCTTGCTGCAACTACTAGATCCGGAACCCTAAAAATCGGAAGCGAAAAGCCTAAATCATAAAATCTAATCCGACACACTTCCCAAGACCCCCAGAGCGCGCACCCCGCATCCAAAACATAGCATCAGAGGAGCAAAGGGGCGAATCGGATCCTGCTGATGGGTTTTGGACTTGGACTTGGGGGTATTAGGGTGTTGCTCCTCGTTGTGATTTCTTGTTTTGAGGCCTTTTCGGCTCAGCAGCTCCGAAGCCCATAGTAGGACCCCTAAAGGGAAGCCTATCATAGAATCCTATAGTCCCCTTCTTGGGAAAGTTCTGTCCTTCCGGAGCTTGCAGACGCGGGGCCCATGTTTCGGGTCTACAGGTTGAGTCTGCCAGGCTAAATAGGTCTATAGTCTCCATTGTAGTTCCTCTTTGGGGCTACCTTATAGAATACTTAATATAGAAATGGTTAAACCAAAAAAAGAAACTACAATGGAGACTGTAGGTATTATAGTATAGTATACTGTAGCAAACTATAGCAGACGATAGCTGATTTGCGGTCTAAGGCGCAAGAATGGGCGTGCCTGCTTCAGCATAGTCCTAGCTACTGCCTGCGCTACCCGCCGGAGGGCGGCCGCCCCTCCAATAACAACCGAAACAGCGTGCATAGATCGCCAAACAGTGAGCGGGGAACTTGACGACCACAGGGACCAGAGCACTGTCAACGACGACAAACGACAGCGACGACCAGGACAACCACAACCAGCAGCTGACCACCAGAAGACCAGCAGATCGCCAAGACCGCCCAGCGACCACCCAAGCACGGTCAAAATGTCTCCCCATGCTTTCGTGGATTCAGAAATATGACCACCTTGCTTCCCTTCAGTACTGGCAGGATTCAGGACTGATTACGGTCAAACTTCCTCCCATATACTGGTGGGATTCAGCAGCATGGCCAAAATGCTTCTTTTTAAGTACTGGCAGGGTTTAATGTTTTCACGCCCAAGAGGAGGCCAACGCAATGGAATTTGCAATGACTCTGCTTTCCGGAACACGATGCCCAGCAGATCCTGCAAAAGTTATGAGAACAAACTAGACACTGCGCCGCGGTGGAAGCTGCATCCGGGATATGTTTTTGTTCCGCTTTCGCCGAGTGGCCACGTCAGCCAGCTTTCTTTGCACTTGCACTTAACGTCAGAACCCCATGGTGTTTGCCACACTCTTTTGGGAAGTATAACCCTTGAAGAAACTTGCGGCTCCATTGAAGCAACCCGCAGCTCGAAACCCTCATAGAACCTTCTGCACTTGTGACTCCGAAAAAGGACACTTAGTTTTGAGGGCACAAGCCAGAGGCCCGGAGAATCCTGGAATTAAGCAATATATACCCTCAACTATACCGATTTAGAGTTCAGGGCTTCATGTTATTATGACTCAAAGTGTCCCTAACCCTAAACCCTAAACCCCTAAACCCCTAAACCCTAAACCCTAAACCCTAAAACCGTCAGGGGCTTCCGAGTTTCTGGGAAGCATGGTCCTGCCGGACGGGTTGGCTTTTCGAAAGGCAGCCAGCTCGAACACGCACCACAGCCTATGACTTTCACAGGCTTTAGGGCTTGGGGCTTAAAGTTTAGGCTCTGGTTTAGGGCTTAAAGTTTAGGACTCTAGGGTTTAAGGTTTAAAGTTTGGGCTCTGGGGTTTAGGGTTTAAAGTTTGGGCTTTAGGGTTTAGGGTTTAAAATTTAGGCTCTAGGGTTGGGGTTTAAGGTTTAAAGTTTAGGCTCTAGGGTTTAGGGTTTAAGGTTTGGGCTTTAGGCTCTAGGGTTTAGGCTTTAAGGTTTAGGCTTTAGGGTTTAGGGCTTAAGGTTTAGGCTTTAGGGTTTAGGCTTTAAAGTTTAGGACTTTAGGGTTTAGGGTTTATCTGAACAGCATTCGGGCTTAGTGTTTGGGGTTTAGTTGGACCTTAAAGGTTCCTAGTTAAATACTTCAAGGCCAATGCAAAAGAGGCCAGAAAAGGGCATAGGTCCTGCCCTGCGTTTAAAGCACGCAGTCTCATCGGAGTCCCACACCGTCACAGCTTCAGCGAAAACCCACAAACCTTACAGCCTAAACTCCCTAAACCCTTAGCCCTAAACCCTGAAAACCGAAACCTACTGTCTGTACGAAACAAGCGCGTTGAGTCGCCTGGTGAGGTAGGGCGCGGAGTAGAGGATCCTCAGCTCCTGAAAGTGGGCTCTTGTGAAGAAGCCTCCTGAACCACTAGAAACAACCGATAATATGAGAGAGAGAGAGAGAGTGAGAGAGAGAGAGAGAGATATATATATATATACGTATAAGCATGTACCTATACGGCAAGGACACATGGTAAATGCTATGCTTTCCTCACTAAGGTAGCAAGCGCAAACACCCGAAAACCTTCTATCTTACATAAGTGCATACATGCCTCGATGCATAAATGCCTACATGCATACATACTACTCCTTCTCCCCCTCCTGCTACTACTCCTAGTCCTACTCCTACCCTTACCCCCGACTCCTGCTCCTCCTCCTCCTACAACTCCTCCTACAACTTCTCCTCCTCCTACTACTACTACTCCTCCTCCTGCTGCTGCTACTACGACGACTACGACGACGACTATGACTATGACTACGGCTACGACCCCCACCTCAATCCTATCCACCCTTGGTCTCCTCGGATGCGCTCAGGAAGCCACCCAGCCCTTGGCCAGTTAGGGCGACTGCATAGGGTAGAGTTTAGGATGATTCTGAGTTAGGGTCTAAGAGGCTTAAGGTCCCTTTGTGGGGCTCAGGGCTTCGATTCCATGTTTCGTTCGGTCGGTTATCTATGTTGCCAAAGACTGGGTCGCACATGCTGCAGCACATACCGCTCCTTTCTTGGGAAAGGCACTGACACCGATATACATGATGATCCTGATGAGTCTTTGAAAGCCGTGAATCCATAGATTCCCTGCCGCATCATCTCTGGGTCAACTTGGTTGATGCTGACAACATCAAGGAAGCACGATTGATGCTCCTTCCCGATGTCCTTGGCTGTTCTTGGAAGCCCTCGACATATAGTTTTAATACTTCGGAATGCGGAGCGTAGCTCTATGGCAATCAGGAGACTGTCTTCTTGGAGGAACCGCGAGATGACTATATGCAAATGGGAATTGCGCCAACATAGATCCCCAAACAGAGCATGACGACCACAACCACCGGAACCACCACGACACCACCAGAGATCATGAGGAGACGAAGACCACTAGGACACCTCGGACCGCATGTTCCGCCCCATGTACTCGTCTGATTCGGAGTCAAATGCTCCCCCCCTCCTGTTGGGGAAATTCCGGACCAGGGCCAACATGCTTCCCGGTGGATTCACAGACATGACCACCATGCTTCCCGCAAAGACTGGCGGGACTCGGGAGAACAGCCGAAATGCTTTCCCCGGCCCAGTATGCTTGTGAGATTGGGACAATTCGAGGCCAACAGGAGGGCATTGCATTGGAATTTACAGCTCCTGTCTTCTTCACATAAGAACCCCATAGTGCGTACCACTTATTGGGAAGTATTTCCAGAACCCTAAACCCTAAACCCTAAACCCTAAAACGGCCGAGTGGCTGGAAAGTAGGGAGCCAGGAAGAACGTCAGGACAGACACGGGCAAGGCTACCAAAAGGCCAAGGCCACCTTTCATTTTCTCTGAGAGCGTACATGGGTAGTTGTCAAAATTATGGTCTCTTTTGGGGTACCCTAAACAATAGGTGCCGTATTATAATAAGGACCCAACCAGGGACCCTAATTTTGACAACCACCTACATCAACTATGCCGTCTCGGCTTAGGGCGTATAGGCTTTGAGGATTTGGGGTTTCAGGGCTTTCGGGCACAAATCGTAGACCTTAGGGGTTAGACTTCATTGCGGGTGTAGTATTTCGGGTGTAGGTTGTACTCAAACCTTGAACGGGCCAGAAACTGCTTGTTCTGAGCACTTCCAAGTAGCTGAAAGGGCACTCCGCCTCAAAGCCCTGGTAGCTGAAGCTGGTGTAGCTGATCACCGGTGCAAGGCCCAAACAAGTCAAAAGCCTTCGTTGAGTTCCCTGGCCCAGAAAGCAGAAACATAAGTTCGTACATCCTTTATCAAGCCCACTGTCTAATTCATCCCGCAAAGCATAGAAGTAAAAGAAGCAGCGATAGTACTTGGCTTAAACTCAATGTCAATCTTGATTTATACCGGTACAGACTTAGACCTACTCGGCAGCAAGGAGCTCCACAACCACGAGCACGAGCAGCCAGATGAGCAGAACGTAGGACCATGCATGCTGGAAACTGAGTGCCAAGTACCTCAATTTACGGCTTAGGGCTTACTTGTAGAGTTTAGAGTTGAAGGATCTGGGCAAGGAAAAGTCTGTGGCCACCCCTGGACTCATGAACGTCCACGGACTTCTCGCTATCTGGAGCGGGTCTATGGGACCGCCTGGTGTACGGCCGATTTGCGGTCAGGCCTTGGGATGCTAGGCTGATCAAACTTCTTGAACGCTCCCCCTCGGTTGGCGATCCCGTTGATGACATTTCATAAATCCGGTCCCCCCCCCCCCCATTTGGCGATCGCGGTTGATCACATATCTGCCACGGCCAACTTCCAGCGGCCCGCGCGTGCGTCGTGCGTGCATGCGTCCTCCCGCGGCCCGCGGCTCCGCGCCCGACTCAACCTGCACCTGGGCAGGGCCAAGGGAGGTGATCAAACCTAAGCCTGCCAAGCCAAGGCCGTGAACAAAGGACTTCATGCGTGGTGCCACCAGGGACGAAGCGCAGCGTGTACTGGGAAAGCTCTATGTCATGCGACTGCTCACAAAATCGAATAACTTTGGCCGTGGATGCTTCCAACGCCCACTGGTAGCCCATGTGTGCGACAGAAACATGTGGAAGAAAGCGACCTGCAGGCAAGACGTGAAAATTAGTACATGTACATGTTTCAGCTTGGTCATTCTTTAAGTCAGGGTCCGTTTTACTCATCAAGACAGCAACCCACTCTTGCAACCAGGAACTCAAAAAGACTGTACTTTGAAGTATACCTTTTCTTGGCGTACTTCTGAACCCCTCCTAAAAGTTAAACTTTTAGCCCAGATATTATAGTTCATATAGAAACCCAAAAAGTTAAAGTCTAAAGAGCCAACCAGAAGAACGCCAAGTTTTTTCGGGACCTGCAAGATGGGTTGATAACCCAATGTTCACACGAACCTTTGGCGCCTAAGTACACGGTTTAGGGTTTAGGGTTTAGGGTTTAGGGTTTAGGGTTTAGGGTTTAGGGTTTAGGGTTTAAGGTTTAGGGTTTAGGGTTTAGGGCTTCGCATCAGTCATACTCTTCCGACTACCCTTCAGATTCTCGCTCGAGTGCAGCCACTGGCATTGTAGGCCTTGCCCGGTAGGCGGAACAGACATTGAAACTTATACCTAATCCTTACTGTCGTCGCGGCCAACACTGCACATGCTTCACGGACAATGCTACTGTCGTTGCTGAGGCTGCTGGTTTTGCAGCTGCTCTTTGCAGCTGCTCTGGCTAAGACTCTACCCTCAGGATCACTGGGATCACTGCCACCTTGGTATCGCAGAAGGAGGAACCCTCAACTATATCTGCACCTGCTAGCCACCCCACCCCCCTACAGTACGCACTACACCAAGTCATCGTCATGAACATCAACAGCATCGACATCATCCAAAAATAATGGTCAACATCATCCAAAAATCATCATCAACATCATCCCAAAATCATCCTCCAACACACTTGCTCTTAAACATGTTCAGGCAACGTTCCATTTTACTCGGTATTTACAGTACTTTCGTCATGTAGGATCATCATAAGCAGCATCAAAGTCGACTTGTCGAGTTTGCAAACTCGAGCTTCGGATGTTGGACTTGCTTTTTTGGGGGGGTGGTGTGTGCGCCACCTAGTGTCCCCGAAAAAAAGGCTTCCCCCACCCGAATTCGAGTTTTCGCCGCAAGCCGTTCGAGACACCCAAGTTTAAGACGCACAGTCCAGAAGTAGGGGTGGCAATTATATAAGAAAGTACGACATCACGAAAGTACTGTAAAAACCGAGTGTAAAACGGCTCTCGTGGTGATATTGTTAGTTGTGTTTGTGCAACACTGTCGTCATCATCCCACCCCCACCCTAAGTCCAAAATCAAGAGGCCGAGTTTGCAAACTCGGCAAGTCGCTTTTGAGGCTTCTTGTGATGATCCTACATGACGAAAGTGCTGTAAATACCGAGTAAAATTGACGTGCTCTTAAGATGGTTTAGAGCAAGTGTAGTTGGTAGCGGGGGCGCCTACGACGACTACGACTACTGCTACTGCTACTGCTACTGCTGCTGCTACTGCTACTAGTACTAGTACTAGTACTAGTACTAGTAGTAGTAGTAGTAGTAGTAGTACTACTACTACTACTACTCCTGCTGCTGCTGCTACTACCACCACTACTACCACTACTACTACTACTACTACTACTACTAGTAGTAGCAGTAGTAACAGTAGTAGCAGTAGCAGCAACAACAATACCAGCAACAGCAGTAGTAGTCGAGTGGTCATCACCATGGCAGTAATGAGTACAATAATCAGGGTGCCAGTAGCAGCAATGCCAGTGATGGCAGAACTTAGTGACAAAGGTGGGATGAACCCTATTGTCGGAGCATTTAAGATAAGTTGAGGCGTGCAGGTTTTTGTAGTTTCAAAGCCTCAGGCTCCACACGACTCATCAATGTGGGCCTTTAAACAAAGGTGGTGTATAAATATTACGCCTCAGCTCTAAGCCTTACTGCAAGCGCCGTAGACTTCCGACCCCGAGCTGCTTGTCCCAGGATGGCCGGACAGGAGACCCCGGAGTGGTGGCGGCCCTAATCCAGAGAATCTTTAGTATGATTCTCATGAATACTGCGGTTAGCATCATGATTGTGATTGTTACCAATCTTATTACCATGCTATCCACGCCTATAGTTATCATCCTGCTTCATTTTGAGCATGTTTCTTCTTATCATCATCGCCATATGGCGGGGTGAGCTTCGTCTTGCACAATCATCTACGACAACATCTATACTGTGCTATACCACGCTTTAGTATGCTATGCGTTACTCTACCATACCGTAGTATACTATAATCTACAACCCTAAACTCTAAACCCTAAACCCCTTAGGTCAAGGAGGCCCCGCCGCCTTCGCTCTCGCGAGCCGGGGCGAAGGCCTTCCTGGCGCAGGCGCATGGGTTTGGGGCTCAGGATTTAATGGGTCTTGGTTCCAGAGATATGGCTCCGATGTAAGGGTCTGACAAGGGACATTCTGCGGGTTCTATGGTTCTACTCGGGTTTGTGTACGAGTTTCCGCCTCCAGTTCAGGTGGGGAGCCAGGTTTCCAGGCTTACGGTTCAGGCTGCTGCGTTCGTTCGTGGTTCGGGTCTACAGTTTAGTTTAGGGTTGCGGGCTTCAAGCATGGTTTCATGTCTGCCCGAAAGCATTCGAAGAACTTCCCGCGTCACATTGGAATGGAAGATGAAGAGGCGCCTAATTCTGGCTCCTGACATCGAACCGGCTCTTGGCAGCGTCTTCGGCTCAATCCACGTACATTTGATTCTAAGCCCTGCCGCTCTTCTTGGTCATGCCAAAGTCTTTGGTGCTCTTGCTGACCGCCTCATTGTGGAGTGCTTCAGCCGTCCGCTCTGGCCCAGGGGAGCAACAGGAGGCCCAGCTGTTCCCACACCGTCTTAAAGAATGGAACCTCGACACGTCGACGACCCGGATGGGCCTTGGCGTGCTGGACTTCATCTTAGGTTTGGAGCCAGGGGCATGCAAGAACTTTGACTCCGAATGCATCAGACGCAAGCTTGAACATGATTATCCAATGGAGTGGGAGGTGTTCTGGCTGTACACGCATGAAAACGGCGGCATATTTGCCAGTGTCTTTCAAGACTACTTGGAGCACTGGCAACGGGTGAGGTTTACATGGGCAACAGCGCATGAACTCTTGATCTTTGCCGACCCGAAGCCAGGGAGCCGTGTGTGTAAGGGAGCGTGAAGGCGCCTGGCAGTGTCACACATGTTGCCCGCTTTGAAGGCGAAGGAAAATAACACGTGCTCGATTCATCTTGTGCTCCTTAAACCGCATCGTAGAATAGTACTAACTGGAAGCATAACCTTCGAGTCGAAACGACTGCCGCTAACAGCAGTATTTGTAACAATCGTGGCAACAGTAGCGCAGTAATTAACGGTGTTCACTTCTGAAAAAATAGGGCCGGATTAATGAAACAGCAGCCGGACATTTCATAATTTCTACTACAATATGATACTATATAACATAATGCAATATATTTCAGTATAAGATAACAGAATACAGTATCATATAGCACAATGTAACATAATGTAATATAAGTATGTATAATATATTAGAATATATTTTAAGATAACATGTTGTAGCATCAGATCGTAACATCATGTAACATTATGTATCATTATGTAACATAACACAATAGAATAACATAGAATATAACATGATAAAACATAATATAGCATAATGTAGCATTATGCCATACAATATAGTATATATAACAGTTTGCTACAAAAAAATCAAGCACACTCTAGCGTGCCAGGGTGCCTCGCCGGCAGAGGTGGCCGGCCCGGTCCTCGTGTCACGTTGATTCATTCCGGCGGCCGTTGATTCTGTAGTTGGACATCCCGGACCATGCGATACCCCAGTGAAGGTCATGCCAACTTCGCTCAAGTTCACGTCTTGTTTCGGACGTGGTTGCTTTCAGGTGCCGTGGCTCTGAACTGCATGCTGTCTCTGATCGCCTTCGGCAGCCTGCGGGCCCATTGCACCTGGTTGCCATGGCTGATGTGGTGTTTGCAGAATCCTATATGGGTCGGGTTTGGCATGTAGACTCCTACCATCCTGCATCCGCGAATGCACCGTCAGCGGGTAGTACATCCACCAGCATTAGCATTCCACCGCCGTCGTCCTACAGCGCACAGAGTCTGAACTGCAGTGGCTCAGCCCAAGACCCGTGATGCCAGGGCAGGATCAAGGATCGCATGGATGGCAAGGCTGGCTCTGCCGGGACCACAGCGGCTTCCACTGCATCCAACTTGGCATCTTCGGGGTCTTTGGTGGACTTAGAGGGAGGAGGTGAAGTGCTTGCTGTTCTGGTGTTAGGATCCCTTACAGCAGATGCCCATTTCCGAAACCGTTCCACCTGAAAGCGTCAGACAAACTGCTCACTGCAGGTCGCACCCCAGAGGCGCCTGCGCTTGCTTCTGTACCAAGCAAAGAGTCTCGAATTTATGTGCTCCGATCGCGGACAGGATAGGAACGGCAACAATCCGCAGTATAGCTGCCTCTTGTACTTGTAACAACAAGAGATCTCATCCTGACGACCTCACGAGTCTCGCGACTGTGGCTTCGCCAGGGCGTGACACGTTCAGTGAGGACTCAGGACATCCCGATCTCTAGTCACTAGTCTCCTCGGTCAGCTCGATTTAATCGTAGCTGCGATCTCGCGGGCGGACCGTCCAGAAATTGCAGTCCAGAGTCAGATGCGTGTGAGAAAAGATGCCGAGCGCCCAGATCGCCCCTATCGGAGAGTCAAGCCTCAGTGCAGATGGTCCTGGACCACAAAAAGCTTACAAATCTGCAAATGAACGCTTCGGCTGGGGTGAAAGACAAAAGCATCAGATTGGATGTACTGGCTTGCCTAATGGGGGCTCGTCCCTGGAGTGCACCACGCCCGAGGACATACTAGCCTGACTTTGTTGCCAGCTGAAGTGTTGACCTTTCCATGGCCAACGAGAGGGGATGCAAGCAGGGAGTCACCGGAAGCCAGCCAATTTCTTCCTAGCTGCCGCGAGATTGCAAGATGTTCAACAAAATACTGCCAAATCCCAGTTTTTGTGGCATACAAGACGATGCCATATCGACCATGGTATGGGAGCTGCGGCCCTGGCAGGGGCCTCAAGAGCCTGGTGGGACCCTAATGGTCTGAACTCTCGGAAGGGTAGCAAGGGCTGAATCGTGCTCCTTCCAGAAATTCCCAAAACAGCACGTGAAGCCCTAGCCACAAGCCCGTGCCTGATAAGAGCGGAAGAAGCCGCAAGTTCCGCTGAAGGCCTGCATCCCACTCACTTCCGGGTGGTCTTTGTTCCAAGCCCAGCATCTGCCAGAGAGGGGAGTCGGATCGGATAGTACAGTATAGCATATTCCAGCATATTCTGGTGTATTGCTGTACATGCTGAAGCATGAAGCCTTATAGTAGAGCACGGTCTGTTCTCACATTGGTATGGTGAAGAATGGTTTGTCGTGTTGCATCATAACGTCAACATAGAACGTAATACGACGTGTTTGCTCTGTGTTAATCGAATGATAGGTTCATTTACAGCGTCTCTGAGATTGTCAGCAGCGGGTTCTCGGGCGGTCCATTGGCTATACCCTTGTGCAAAGGCCAAAGATGTCCTACATCGACAGAACAACTGCTTCAATCTCCTGCGCATGGGACTTCACCCTGAATCTCAGAATTTCTACCGAACACAGTCTCTGCCATGCACGTGAAGGCTGTCGGAAGAAGCGCTGCACCTCGAAGAGAGCGAGCGTCCTGCTCCAAGTGCAACTCGGAGTCTGCGTGCTGCTAAGATTGGAGGCCAACTCTAAAACCCTAATCTCTTGTGTATGCATGGACCGGGAAAACATCCAGGGACCTTCTTCCATGCCTTAGACTTCCATGCTCTGCAGGCTGGTACTGGTCCGAATGCCATGGGCTAGGCGCTGTTGGCAAACCGGGTTGTGGCGGTTTTACGAAGGTCTTTCGAGGAGCTCATGGCATACACACACACATGCATACATGCATACATACGTACATACATACATATGTATATATACAAAGGTATGTACGTATGTATGTATGTATGTATGTATGTATGTATGTATGTATGTATGTATGTATGTATGTACGTGGTAAATATGCATTGATATGTGTATGTATGTATATATATATATGTATATATATATATATATGCAGTTGGATTTATGCAGGTAAGGTGATGTACAAATGTTTATATATACATGTATATGTACGGATAGACATGTATGGATAGACGCGTATGTCGGTACTTGGAAGGCGGATAGATGGAAGGGCAGAAGGATGGATGGATGGATTCTAGATAGATGGATGGATAGATAGACAGATGGATAGATGCATGGATGGATAGACAGATAGACAGATAGATCGATAGACCGATAGAGAGGTAGAGAGATACATAGATAGACGCGTCAGATATGTTTGTAAGATTCCGAGCTTTGATTGGGTTTGTTTGCTAGACTCGCAACGGAACCGCACCCGCACCCGCAACCGCGGTTGCTCGAGCGGTTCCGGTTCACGCCAGTACCGAAGCTTTTGGACTTCCCGCCGCCACCCCTGCTTCCGCCCCGCTGTTCTTCAGTTTGGCCACCCGTTGCCCTTCTTGCTCTGTCACGGGTTTGCGGCCAAACGGCGAATCAGCTGGCTCTGCTCTGTTCCCGCTTCCGGTGCCCGGTCCTGTACTTCTCTGTACAGCTCGGCACCGGTCCGGACACAGACGCTTTCCGGCACTGGACAAAAAGGTAGCGCAGGCTAACTTCTGCTGCTTGGTACCGGACCTGTGACTAGCGAACGGTACTGTAACATATGTCGCTTGCTCCTATTATAGCATATCCCGTGGCGCCTGTTCTGGCACGTGATAGTACATCGCTTCGGCTTCTATCTCACAGACCGGAGTTGCGAGGCCGAGTTGGACCTGTGACCTGAGCTGCTAAAGCCAGAAGTTTTCGAACCCTTGAGCCCAGAGCTAAGCCCCAGAGCCTTTAACCTTAAAGCCTGCCGTGGCAGAGGCCTTCGAAGGCCTCGCTTCCTGGACTGCGAAGGAGGGAGCTGGGTTGGGGGCCCCAGGGTGTCTTAGCTGATTGTATAGCCTCATGTCATGTCATGTGATGCGATGTCGTGTCGTGGCAGTGTTGCTACGCTCTGGTAAGATATCGTGCAGCATGTTCTCGCATGAATCATGGCGTCTTGCGGCTTGCTATTTGATCGCAAAGGCTGCAGATGCTGCAGCATTACCAGGTATGTGACGGTATATCGTAGTCTACTAAAATTGTTCGTGGATATGCAACTACGCATATAAACAAACATGTACAGAAACACTAATCAAGTCGAAAAACTAATGCATACATCAACTAGATCAACAAAGAATTGAATGCACGTATCTGCTATAATTATATATATATATATATATATACATACACACAGACACACACATGCAAACACAGAGATGCGCATCGAAGCCTTCCGCGCCGAGGACCCTTCATGGGCCAGCTTTCGGAAAGAGCTTCAGGAGGATCCGCCAGGTGTGGAGGGGTTTGGGGTAAACACCCTGCTGCGACGATCTCGGAAGAGTAGTGCTGATGGCTGTTCTTATAAGAATATGAAAAGCAATGATACGTAGGAACAGTAGTGAGACCAATCATCATGTTCCTTTTGAGGCCGACAGTTGCTGGAAGCCCGGCCCCCTGGAGCTGCCACTGCGGAGCTTGCGCACCAGCCAGGGAGCTCAGAAGCCGGACGGCTGGGTTTAGGGTTTAAGGTTTAGGGCATATGGGCTAGTACAAGGGTTACTGTTAAGGGTTGGTAGTAGGTTTACTAGAAGGGTTACTACAAAGTTGGTATTGTTTGAGGTGGAACTTAGGGTTCAGGGCTTGGGATGCAGTTTCGGGTTGGGGTTTCCTTCTGTCTCGTGGTTCCCGAGGCTCCTCCAGAGCTGGACGGGCGAGATGGAGGTGGAGCCGGATCCTCACCCTCTGTCATCTGCCGGGGGCTTCCTAGTAGATTTCGTGGATTGGCGCTCGAAGGAACCTCGCTTTTTCCGTGTGCCCCCGACTCGTCCTCCTGACTGCGCCGGCTGCGTTGTCGTCCAGTTTCAGAGCTCCTTCTGCTGCACGCAGCGTCTGAGGCCGCGGCCCGTCGACTGAAGAGAGTACGAACCGTTTCCGGTAAGTCTAATTGATGCAAGAAAATAGCAAGGCGGAAAGCTACTAAAGTCGTGGAGCTGAGGTATTCATGTGGTGCCGTTGCTGCTGTTGTTTACAGTTTCGTTATTGGCTTCGTCGCGTCAGATTCTGATTTCAGGCGGGGCCATCTTCTTTTTGCACGCCGCCTCGCGCGCGACCTGGCGTCGCCGCTGAACCAAGGCCAGATGTTTGGGAGGTGGCGCAAGGCACAGGGAGAGTTACCCATAGGCCCTAAAGTAGTTCCTTTTTGGGGTTCAAATAAAAAACCCTACAAGGTAATCCCCAAAAGGAACTACTATGGGGCATATGGGTATTTAAGACATAGGATTTGAGCTGTGCAGTGAGACTTGCAGCGAAGCTGGTTCAGTGTTGCAGCTGGCTTGTGGAGAACTCCCTAAACCCTAAACCCTAAACCCCTTATACCCGACACCTTTTCAGGCGAAGGAAAAGAGGTGATAAAAAAAAAAACCTTTTGATGCAAGTAGGGGCCCAGTTCCGGAATCGAGCCTTGCAGGCGACGGAAGGCCAACATACGTCTACCCGGCAGGCTTGGTGGATGCTAAGATCTTAGAGATATTAAGCACTCCGACGCCCTCCAGCAGCTGCATCACAACCCTGAAACCCAAAACTTTTGCACCTCACAGCCCGGAAGCACAAACCCCAAAATCCCAAAAGCACTGAAACGAGCCCCCAAATCTCACAAAATCCTGTGTTCTCTCTTGACGATCCCACTTGACAAGCAAGGACTTGAACCCCATCTAAAACTACATCAGCTTCTTGGAAGGCCCGAACCGCCCAAGCAGCTCTAAAACCCTAAACACTAAAGCCCTAAGTTCGAAACCCCTGAGCCTTAAATCCCTAAGAGAGTTGGGGCCAGGATCAGAGCAGCGTCGGACCGGACGGCTCTTTGACGACAAGGAAAGGATTTATCATTTCAACGCGCTTCCTGTTTGGGCGTGGGTTTGGAATCAGCTTTCACGGGTTAGACGTTTTGTTACTTCTTGGGATGTTTGGGGTGTGGTGATGTTTCGTGTGTTGCTGCTTGGTTTTTGAGTCACTTCTTATGATGGGAGTAAGGGGTTGTGTGTTGTTCTCCACATTATACGGGTATTTGTTCCGGGGTCCTGATCGCAGTGGACGAACATGGGCTCTTTAAAGGGTGCGCCAGTCGGTCCTGATTTGCGCTGGCGGGGACGTTTCTCAGAAGCCCTGACAGAGCTTCTCGGAACTCCCCAAGCAGAAAGCACCTCAACCCTAAACCCTGAACCCTAAACCCCAAACCCTAAACACAAAACAAAAAAAAAACCATAAACCCTAAACCCTAAACTGAAATGCTGCTACTGAGAGGGGTGCTCGGGGGGGAAGGGGGGAACGGCCGAGGTTTCATGAGTGATCTCGCCTTCCAGGGCTTCTGCCTCTACGGGCGGGAGCCTTGAGTTTGAGGGTACCGGGGAGGAAAGCTCTCTTAAAGGAAGGTCGAGCTGTGATGTTAGCAGAGTTGGGCCAGACCTTTGCTGGGAACTTGACGGCTTTGAACCGTGGGGATACAGAAAATGGCTACGAAGGGAGATTCGATATCGCCTCTTTCATTCAGCCCTTCCTTCGCTTCCATCAGGCTCGTGTGTGCTCTCTTCGCCCTCGACTCAGTCAGGTGCCAGTGGTACTAGCCCCGACCGAGGTCGAGCCGGGTTCAGCCCATCTCAATCTGCAGCTTGGGGGTGTCACACCGCGGTTTCACGAGGCTCCAGTCCCACGAGGATTGACGTGAAGGGCTGAAAGGCCCCTTTGAGGCTAGCTGCAGCCTGGGCCGAGGTCCGAGCTGTGGAGCTTCTGGTGGCACCCACGGAGGTCCGGGGAGTCGGGGAGTAAAGCGACCAGCCTTGAGGCGACGGGAAAGCATGCGGAACCCTGATTGGTCAATGTATAGGTAGGAGTTGTAGGGCCTGTAGGGTCGGGAGGTTTGTAACCCAACAGACAGTGAAGAACATCCCCATGTTCAAGAGCCAACACAAGTGTAACCCCTCGGCCCAGCTGACAGCATCGGTCGGTTCAGCGCGAACCTATGAACGTCCTGGCCAGGAGAGTATGACTTTGGCATTGACCGGGGTGAGAGTCGCGGGCCTCTCGCGATTTTGGGGAGCCCCTTTGCAACTTTGCTGAATGTAAGAGTGACGTGGAAGTGGAAGCCGTCCACATGGTTGCGGAAGGAAAGTCGCATAAGATGGGTTCTTCTAGGTATCCTCAAATGAGAAAGCATGGCATCTGCCCTAAGGGGATCAAACGGTTTGGCCCCTCCTCATTCGCCAGGCCCTTGGGCTTTTGGGTCCAGTTTCGGAACTGTCCTTCCTGGAGAACTCCTGCTGGCCCGCGCCCCGACAGTGGTGCAGATACGGCCTAATGCTGTCCTGTGTTTTTCGGTTCTTCTACACCAAGGATCCTAAGCTCTACATAAGAGCGTTGTGCCATATCCCGAGCATACGGACCCCTGGAAGGGGAGCCATGGACGGCGGCCGGTCAGGGTTTTCCCCAAAAATGCCAATCTTGAACCCCTGGCAATGGCCCCTGCTAGTAGTGCACACTTCCTGCAAGAACCCCAGCTGGCACCCCTGCAATACTCATGTTGCCGGTGAACGGTGTGCAAGAACACCCATGAAGGCACCCTTGTAGCATCGATGATGTTAACGGTGAGCCCAGACAGTTGAATGCGCTAAAGCACAGCGAGTGCCTTATTTTCTTACAGCTAACATGAAAGGCATCCTCATGAACTTTCCTACCAGAACATGCCCCAATTTGCCTACAACCTGTTGGGCGTGGCCAGGCCTTTTAGCTGGCTGGAGCTGCGCCTGCTGGTGCGACGTTTTGGGAAGTGTTGTTATAGCGCTGTAACTAGTATAGTATATGACTATTAAGTGTTACTAATACTAGCATTATCAGTTTTGTTTCTATGACTATAGTTATTGTTATTATCATTATTGTTACTGATATTTGGTTATTATTATGCTATGTCATTTTCATACTGTTGCACTGGGCTACAAGATATTTCGGTGGACGTCCTGTTTTCGCTCGCCGAGTCGTTTGCCGAAGAAGCCTCAGCTGGATCCTTCCTAGGGCCACAAAACGGAAGCCTAGACATATTTTGTTATGATACAATAGACTCTCAATGATGGCATAAGACATGAGAAGACAAGATAACATAGCACCAGATATCTATATCAATATCCCCATCTATATCTATATCTATACCTAAATATACATACACAAAAATAACGAACGATGTATATTACAAGGATCACGGAACGTGCCAGGAAGAAGGGCTCGTCAAGGCGCTGTCCACTCCTGAGGCCGTGGGCCAAAGGGCCAAGATGTGCCGGAGAGTCAGCAAAACTGAGTAGAAGTGACCCACCTGAGCCGCTTTGAAACAACGAGACCATGCGGTTAAAGAGTGCTCCCAAGAACTGACCAGATGGAACCCCACTGGCGCCGGCCGTTGGAGGGGCCACCGAGGCCGCGCCGGGGAGGTCTGAGCCTGCGTCTCTGTGCGTCTCCTGCTTTCGCGCCTTTGTCTCTGTGCTCTGAGCGTCGTGCGATCCGAACGCAATGTTCAGCAGGTGATCATGTTCACTTCTAGGCCTCAGGTAGTGTCTGAAGCCACGAACGCCGAACACAGTTCGTAGGGGCTGAACCAGCTTTCCGGTGGTGCCTGGCAGGATGGAGTCTGAGGTCGATCTCCACATTGTGATGGTGTGCTACCTACTTGAGGGAATGTGGGGAGTCCAGAGGGGCTTAGTGCTTCCGGGCGGGGCTGTTCACCACGCGTTGAAGTACGGGCCCATCTGCACATGGTGTAAAGGCCATGGCCCTGCCGGAACACCCTGCCGTGGTGTTCTTGGACACAGTCGAGGCACAGATGATAATTCGTCTGTGCCCGGGCTTGTGAGGATGTTGTCACTTTGAATTTGTCAAAAAGTCCAGGAGGGTCGGAAACCATCGTCTGCAGATCGTTCGCAGGGCGGAGAATCAGCCTGCTGCTCCAGGCCCAAGCGCGCCACCACTTGCAACAGGCGCACGTCTGTGCCTGACCGTCCTGCGGTGACCGCACCAGCAAGATCCGTCCGCAGCGACTTCTCTGCCCTTGCAAGGTGTTGGGCCCGAATCTGCGCGTCGTGGGCCTGGGAGATCATGCCACTGCTACGCTGGACGTCGGGACCACCCAGCCTTGCTCCGCGCTCGTTGGGTTGTGACAGATTGGGCTCGTTTCGTGGGGACAACAACAAAGCCGGGCCTCGGTAGGAGGGCTGTTGTGAGAAGAGCGCCTCAGGGTGACATGAAGTATTGATGGCACGCTTCATAAATTTAGGGCTCAAGAAGGTGGGTAGAGCTTCGTGATCAGTTTAGCTGTCACAACTTGACACTGTGTGTGTGTGTTTTTTTTTTTTTTTGTG